>JANHFX010003892.1:8315-24620 GCA_027560015.1 Chloroceryle amazona
ATTTCTTCATTCTTGACCAAATTACTACTCTGAGATTTTTTATTCTATTATGTTGGCTTTGCAGTATTTGATTTTGCTTATTATAATCCATATCAATATATATATTGCTATTTTCCAGTCTTGGACCAGCACCTGTGTGCAACATTATAGACTGCCAGTGTGTAAATAAATCTCTGTTAAACAGAAATTATTTCAATATAAAGTTTATACAATTTTAACACTTGTAAGTATGATTTTGTTGTGGGATTTTTGTTTGATTTTAGTATATCTGATAAATTGAGATACCTACCACTAGAGAAAGAAATAAAGTACAAACCCAAGAAAACACATTCACTGAAACAGATATATTTTGTTCATATGTACATACTGCATCAATTCAATGTACGTTGTACATAATTCAGCTTCTTGGACACAAAGATTGTCTTTATGATTTCAATTACAGTTGACAACTTGTCACGAATTGAGCCATGCACTTTGCTTGGAAGAGAGAAGTAGAAATATGTTTATATTCCACCTTGAGCTGGGTGCAGCCTTCATGCCCAGATGTGTCCATTATGACCACCACTAGCAGTTATCATTTGAGCAAGGCTGATTTCTAAAATAGCTTAAATAACAGTGAAATAGCTGTCAACAGATGATACTTGTTATATGGAAGGAATACCAGTAGTATTAGTATTAAATGCTAAAAATTTTCATCCTCGCTGTGAACGACAATCAGTGGTGTGGCTATACAGGTCATTCATCTATATGATAATGTATTTTTCATGTGCATTTATCATCATAAGAATGGGAGTTTATGTAAAATATTTTTAGTTCAGAAAGTTAAAAGTTCTTATTTCCTTAAATTATGCATTGCAGCATAAGTATGATTTAATTTGAGCATTCTCTTTGTTGCTACTCATCTTGTATAGTTTCTGAAATGAATTTCTCTTTTTGTTGATTAGGAATTAAATACTGAAAGTTACTGCAATTTGCTAGCTTTTAATAATCTGCCTTACATGAGTAGTACCATTGCAGCATGGGACAGATCCCTGTGGATTTGGAAGAAATGGCAGCAAACGCAGTGTCAGTCCAGTGAGAGAGGGATCAGCTGTAATCAGGGCATTCTCACAGAGCTGTGTAAGTAGTAGGTGGTCATCAGAAGCTGTATAGCTCCTTTCTCCATCTGAGTCACCAATATGACTGCATTCTTTGATGTCTGCAGGTTAAGACAAAGCAATGTCAGGTCTCTCGTACCTTAAACTTGCGTACATTCTTTACTCTTCCGATGTAGTGCGTGTGTAGGCTGCCTGCAAGCTGCACGGCTGACAAGATTGGTTTTCCTGAGCTTTACTCTAAACCTAGGGCCTGTAAGAGGGAACTCTCTTTTCTTGAATTAAGTAAATTGTTTTGAAGATTCTGTCTGTCTCAGCAGAGCAAACAAGGTCTAACAGAAACAGTTTATTCCGGAAGTTCTAATACTGTTGTCCTTCAGCCTAAGCATAGGAGTTTGCTCGTATATAAAGTACACATCAAGACAGCATCAGGACAGACATTTTCAGGCTACAACAGAAGTTCTTATTCAATGGGGAGAAGAAAAAAAAATCTCAACAGTTGATAAAATTAGTCAGAAATGAACTTTGAAGATCAAATGTGCAGAAGAAGCAGAGTTCTATGTTGCCCTGTGAAATTACACTGTTTGTAAAGAGTAGGGCTGGAAATCATGCTGTCAGAAAAACCTGTCATGATTACTTTCAAAGTTTCAAATTATAAGCCTGTGATTTGTATTTTATTTTCATTGTTCATTCTGTGGATTGTCATACAGGAAAAAAAACACACCCCTGCTCCTTATGTTGACTAAAAGACCTTTGGAAACAAATATGCTGGCAGCAAAAATGTTATATTGCAGCAAAGTGAAAGGGCAAAAACTTATAGACTCTGCAAAAAAGAATACAAACTTTTGGAAAGAGGCAGAAAACAATTTCTGAAAAGCAAAGCCAGCTTCTTATTTTGGTTATTTTCTTGGTTTTTGAAAAAAGCTTCAAACCATATTTTCGTAGTGCAAAACATTATTTTAGAACTAGGGCTTACACCCTTACTGTTAGGCTCAGGAGCTTTGACTTGCTGTCACTGGGTTTTGTCCTATGCAACAAAAAAACCCCAAATATACAAGAGAAGAGAAATGGAGCCATTTATTAAGATTGCTTAAGGATATGAGAATCTTAGGTAAATAGTATCAGTTTTCAACACTGAGCATGTCTTCAGAGAGGCTACTTTTGTGGAGAGCTCTCAAGAGACATGAGTGGATCGATGCACTTCAGAACCTATCATTCACAACAGTTACACTATTCTAGTGAAGCACATTTACTATTTGCTTGGTACCTTTCCATCCCCAACACCACTGAGAAGTCATTTCTAACATAGGAAATGATACCCAGCTATTAAAATCACTTTCTAGGTTTCTTAGGGTCAATATACTCTATAAAGTGTGCTACAAGAGACGTTTGTCATAAATATCAATGCAAACATTTTATCAGCTTTGCAAACTTCATATTATTCCTAGCATTTTGTTGAGGCTAAGTAGACGTGCAGCCATGATCTAAATGGGCACAAGAATTATGTGTGTAGGATGTACAGATGTATTCTCCCCTTTACAGTGGCAGTGGGGGGGATTCTGACAGGGTCATTTTGCCACTTCTTTGCTTAACTAGTAATTGCACGTCTCTGTAGAAATTTTGTAGTGTTGGGAGAATGGGATAAGCAATTCTATAATAAATATAACTAACATGTAGCTCTTGGTAACTTTGTAGTAAGATTAACAATGTGTGTAACAATTTTATAATACGTTTATTACACTGCTTGTACTGGAGATTCATTTCTCCATGTCATCTGCATTCCTAATTGCCTCTGACCTTTTTAGTCAATGAAAACAGAAGTGTAAATGTGGGTTTGTTGTGATGAGTCTCTAGGACTTAGGTTGATCAGAAATAGAAAATAAAGGGTCAGTTGAAAAGGTTTATACTCCACTGCACAAGAGAACAAAGGCTCTGCTGTGGTTATTCTGTTTACTAATTTGGGAAAAGAAATTCAAATAATTTTTCTATCCCCTGTGCATGAGAAGCAATAGCTAACTTAATACAAGAATGATATTAAACATCCAGTATTCTTTTCTCCTTTTAAGTATAGGAGATTTTTTTCCTCAAATCTCTATATTCCATGTTTTTTCTCTGAAGAATTTTCAAGACTTGTTGCACTGTAAGTTTTTATAGATAGCTACAGGGATGGAGTAAGAAATTAGTGAATTTAGGTGGTAGAATTTTCAAAATAGGCATTTAGATATTAAGCAAAATGTTGCCAGTTACCGAAAGTTTACATTTTTACCCGATGAGTTGGTAAGACTTATTTGTATCTCATCACTTCCCATAGGACACCATAACACAGTTCTCCCACCAGGGATGGAATTCATCTTAACTACAGTTGAGAATGAGGATGAGGAGTTGCTATTATGCTTTGTCTGTAATTGCCAGATGACAGTTTCTTGCACCTTCCTCTAAAGCAGGTGTGGGGAGATGGTTGTTGTAGCACTGCTAGTTGGGTTGTATTGTGGTTTCTAATAGGTGTCTAATTACCACGAGGGAACTCCTGCACATTTGGAAGTGCTCCATTTTGCAACAAGATGCACTGACCTCTGCGTGTGTCTGTGCATGGCTAGGTAAGTGTTTTGGCCTTGATGATACCTAAGGACACCTGGTAGAATTAAAAATCTTTTTTACAGCGTTTATTGGGGACTGAATTGCACAGAGCTGTAACTTTTTTGTGTGTGCTTTACTCTTTTGACAATTTATTCAAATGCCCAAGCTGTTAAAAGATCCCTTTTTTTCTGACATTGGTAGGGAAACTTAATTTCAGGACCAGTATCTTTCAGCTTCCTATGTTGTCTGCTGAACTTTGCTACGAACATTACAAATGGATTGTTCAGCTCTCATCTTCAAACAACCCAATTAGGAAATACACTTCTAAGCTCCAGAGAATTACTCATTTGGAGTAACAAGTGTCCTTTGCTAGAAAAGCTTTCTGTTTTGCAGCTGGCAGCCTCCTTGAGTTTACCCACTTATTCAAATGAGTTGTACTAGCTGCTTCAAAAAACTTGATACCCTTCATATTTGAGCCTTCCTTAGCTGTTGGGTTCAAGATCAGTTCTGTGTATTTTTGCATTAAGATATGCAGCTGCCTTTCAGATGTACCCGAAAGGAAATCTGTTGATATGCATAAATATGATAGGTTTGGGATGAGAAACATAAAACAAAACCGACCAAAAAAAAAAGGGGGGGGGGGCAAAAAAACCCAACCACACACAAAAAACCCCAACAAAACACCACAAAAACCCCAGCTTAGGTTATTAAGACAGAGAACTCACTGAAGAAATTAGCATTCAATTTCCTGTTTTGTCATTTATAGATGCCATACCATAATTTTTATGTAGCTGCTATGCCCATAAATATATCAACATAATTTTCCAAAACAAGAAATGAGAAATTATCTTTCCAAGCTTGCACTTGGTGAATAAAAACAAATTAAGTTTCAATTTCTTTCTGTGTACTCCTGGGAGATTTTATTCATCACCAGAAAGGAAATGTTTCTCCATTCAGGAGAGAATTGTAACAGTTTTATATTGTCTGCAGTGACAAAAGCAGGTTCAAGTGTTGTTTCTCTTTAAAATGTCAGCTATTCTGAAGACATCACTTTGAGAACTTTTTTTGCTATATTTTGTTTTATAGAATTCTGAGTTATTTTATTTTCCTCCCGGGTTTTTTAATAAGGTTACTAATCAAAACTGGGGGAGAAAAATCCCTTGGTCAGTTAGCTGGATAGATTTGTGCTGCAGTCGGAGGTGTGATTTACAGCTCACACATACACAAATCCAATATATTAGTGGATCAGACTACGGTCTCCTATTCAATGGAGCCATTTAATGTCACTGCAGACAAAAGGCTAAATCCTTACTTCTGTATCTCTCATTCCCATCTGTGCTACTTGTTCCTTCCCCTGTTTTGTGTCTCCTCCTTGTTGGACCCCTCTGTAACTGCATTTTACTCACTGTTATCCACCCAGGACACATAGACATTTGCATTTTTTTGTGTGTCTATTCTGTTCTCATTTTCATGAAGTAAATTGACCCTTTTGGAGGTTCAGGTCCAACATGTTTGCCAGGAAAAAGTAAGCAAGAGCAACACAGAACCAGAGGCAGAGAGCAGATATTTCGTGCCTTTTAGCAAATGCAATCATCTACGATGTGATCTGACTGCATCTGGTGGAACTGGAGGACTCAGTGCTAGCACCAGTTTAGCTGGCATTGTACTAACTTCTGTTGGACTTGAAGTGGCAGCAACAACACAGTAGTCAGTACCCAAACTAGCTTATTTAAAGCTAGCTCTAAGTAAAGAATTTCACTGCAGTGGAAATGTACTATTAGACTGTTAGGGTAAAAGTTGTTTGGCTTCTCAGCTTCTTTTAAAGTTTGAAACACATACATTACAATGTAGGTTAGATTTAAAAGAAATAATGTTTTCAAGATTCACTTAGAATAGGAATATTTTCATCTGCCTTCTGACATCAGCTGGCAATGTTGCATGAATAATCAACACCTATGTAGGTAACAGTTGTATATCACAGCAGAATCAAGTCATCCCTGGAACGCTGCCATTTAAGGCCTTAGAAGCACTGACAATATTCACAAAATGCTTAGTGGCAGTAATTCACCCAGGAAATGTTATCTGTGCGTACTTCAAATTG
Source organism: Chloroceryle amazona (assembly GCA_027560015.1). Taxonomy (NCBI): domain Eukaryota; kingdom Metazoa; phylum Chordata; class Aves; order Coraciiformes; family Cerylidae; genus Chloroceryle; species Chloroceryle amazona. The sequence goes on from JANHFX010003892.1 coordinate 14,088, forward strand.
AGTGATTCACAGCTCGACAACAGGGTGCTGAACTGAAAGGTGAAAACTGAACATCCTCTGGTCCGATGTGGTTTATGGGAGATCATATTTGCCCTGTCTCAGATGATAGAATTCTGTACAAACTGGGATTAAATCTGTTTTTGAAGGTGGCCACACCTACTGAAAGAGAAGCTTGAAATCATTGCGATAGATGCTCTTCGAGAGCAACCCAAGTGTAAGTTATGGGATGTCTTTGAAGCGCTGTAGTTTATCTTGACTGATATTTTTTGTCAAGAAGACATTCTGCTTCTTACATGCTGTCAAAATCGCATTCCTGCAAACTTGTAGAAGGAAAAGCAGCTACTTACCAGGCTATTTTAGAGATGATGTCAATGTTGTTTCTAACGACTGTTAACTAACTTGATTTACAGCATCTTCAGCTAGCACACTTACGAAACAATGGCTATATCAGTTTTAAACCTCTGCAGGGATAGAAATCATGAGTGAGACCAGACTTACATGAAGCAAAGGTGTGCTGACCCCCATATAATTATCCACATTTTCATTGAGACTTGTGTTTTCTATGACTTTGAGTTTAGTCTCAATTATCTTCAATTTTAGGGGGTTTAATCTTATTTTTTCCTCATAAGAAAATCCAGTTATACCTAAAAAGAGCCTTCTGTGACTGTAGTCAAGCCATGCCAATTTAAGGATAGTATAGAAGAAGAGTTGGAGTCTTTATGTTTTGATATTTCAGTAAATAGCAGCCAGAAAAAAAACATTGCAACGTGCTCCAAATCAATTGTTTCTTTTCAAATATCAGGTATATGTGTGTTACTGAATTCTCTTGGGGATATGTATCTTTGATAATAAGCAAGATGAAGTCTGAACCTGCTTTTTCTGGTAATGAAATTCAAGTAAAATTGTAATTACTATATATGATGGTACGAGGAATTTTGTTTGCCAATTCATCCAGCACTTAAAAAAAACTTCAGTTTGTCTACCTGTGAGTAGAAGACATAGCCCAGAAGCTACAAAGACTAGGATAACTTCACAGTTCTTATTAGTTCATGTTTGGATTTTGTATTGATTTCAAGTGTTTAAGTGAAGTTACAGGACAGTGTCCCTTAGCTTATGTAAGAGGAGGGCAAGGCAGTAACAGTGCTGGGTTTTCCTGCTGTATTCTGACAGTTTTTCATCCTTGATATTGACACTTTAGACTTTGGGGTTGGTTTTTTGTTTGTTTTTTACCACTGGCATATATATTAAGGTTGCTATGATGACTGAAAGAATTTTACATATGATGTAAAGATTGTTACAAGATGGGAGTGGCTCACAGTTATTATTATTTTTTTTTATGTTGTTTAACTCATTGACTTGAGTCTGGATTCAAGCAATGACTCTGTGACTTGGTTTTAATCTTCACAGCAACCTTCTGGTTACTGCAGTTTTGTTGATGTAGTTTTTATGAGTAGCTATTTAATTTATAATCAGGGAATGATAGCATACAGAAACTCCAAACTGTTTTCAAAACAGCCAGCCAAGATATTAATTATAAATAATAACACCCCCCCCCTAAATTTTGGCAGCTATATTCTTGGCATTTGATGTGTCCCATTTTAATTTTCATGGCAGAAAGAATGTCTTCAGTAAAACTTTTGTTTTACTGGATCAATTTTCCATGGTTTTGCTCAGGATTTGTTTTTATTGTACCATTCTTGACACACGTAGTTCTTGTTTGCAGACAAGAAAGTTCTTCTTTTTTGTTTGAATCATTAATTTATTGTGAAATATATATTTATTAAAATTTAATACATCATCTAATAGAGAGCTTTAGCCCATGGTGGTTTTCTCTTTCAGTAGAATCATGGTTTAGTAAAGACTTCAACTAAGAGAAGCTATGGTAGTGTCATCCTGCAGCAAATGAAGGAGACTGGAGTCCAGAGTGGGAGGATGCTTTCCCACATAGGATATTTATTCCTGCTGAGAAGTGTCTGCTTAGGGTCTAGACAAGTTGGTTGACTAATGAGGCTACCAAAAACTGTAATACAGGTGGAGTGACTTTATATGCTTTTACATCTCTCTAGAGAAAATTTGAGCCAATAACATTTTGCAAACAGAATGTTCCCTGTAGCTCAGCAGTTGTGGCTCACCAATTTCTCAGTGCTCTTGAGTTAACAGACAGATGCTGCTGTCCCAGCTGCATTGATTTTGTACCATCTTGCTGGATTCTAGAGGAGACCCTTGATTCTATTCTGGCTGGAATTCAGCTTGCTTATTTGGACACTACTTCGGAGAATAAACGATACCCAGAACACCACCTCTGAATTTATAATAGCAGCAGCTGTTTAGAGGAAGCATTCCTAGCTCTAGGTGACCAATCTCTGTAAAGATTTGCACTGTCATGCAGACAATTCCTGATGTGTTTGGTACTCCTTGCAATCATCAACAGACATACTAAAATGGGTCTGAAGATGGATGTAGGCTGTGAGATTTTAAGCCTGACCCAGTAAGAAACCACTAATTCCTAAAAGTCTCATAACCATCATCAGCATGAGTTTGACTTGAACAGCAAGTTATCTGAGAATCCTAAGTTGCACTTCTCTGTTGTCACTCACACTTCCCAAATGGTTACGTTTCCCTTCTGTATGTTATCCTTTTCTTTTCCCAAAAGCTACTGGCTTCTTTGCAACTACAGAAATACAGACTAAACTAGAACTAGAGATCTGAGTATTTGAAAGTTTCGCTACAAAATATGACACCTGCCTAAGCCTCAGGGAACAGAAGGAAAACACACTGTGTTCTGTTCCCTTCACAGCAGTAAGTCTCTTAGGGAAGCCGAGCAGTGAACTGTTTCCTTCTCTCTCAGCTTCAGGTAGCTTTTTTTCTATTGACTTTTAGGACTGTGGGTGCTGCTTGAGGTTAATGCAAACACACCACTGTAGGTTTAAGAATCTGCTTTGAAGTTCTACAGTAAAAAGAAAAATGTATACTCTTTAAAAGGTATCAAAAGAAGGCATTAATTAAAAAGAGCTCGAAGTTTTGTGTAAAGTGTACTCTGATATATTGACTAGATTACTTACTGGAGACTACAGCAGCTAATAAATTGCTAGAATTTAGAAAGGTAAAGAATATGACAAAAAGGAATCCCTCTGTTAAAATGGTATTCCTTTGAGTTTGGAGGTCTTTTTACATGTGGGTGAAAAAACTCTTGATTCAGATATGGATAAACAGCTGTTTCAGTCTTGGTGGTAACTGCATTCGAATCTGCAGAGGTGGTGGAATGGGCTCTGTTAATGAAACAGCTTGCTAATGGTCTAGAGATCAATCATGAGCATTAACAATGATTTGAGATGTTTTGTGTTTAGCAGAAGCTACGAAGTAATAAAATGAAGTGACTGTTGAGTTTGACCATGAAAACTATTAACCATCTGAATATGATAAAAAAAACCAACCCAACTGATGAGATTTCTCCCTGCTTCATCTTAATTCACTAAACTTGTGAATGTGGAGGGAATGAAACTAGCAGGATAAAAATAGTCTTTATCTTAGGGATACTCTATGTTGTATTGAACTCAAACAGTATCACTTTTAATTTTGGTGATTTTTATTTTATTTTTATTTTATCTTGCTTGGGATTCCATCAACACATTCTGGAATGCTCATAATCTGTGGGCTGTGTTCTCCACTAGCTAGAGTTAAGGTTCTAGGAGATATCTACTTCTCTAGAGCTCTTTCAGGATAATACCATGTTTATGTATAAATTCCCTGAATAGCAAGTGCTATTGCAGGTACAACAGTGTGAATCAAGTCCTGCTACTGCACTGTATCTCAGCTGCTTCAGTGCCAGGGTCATTTGTGGTGGCTGGCCTGACTGATTGAAATTCAGCCTCATTGAAGCATCTTTTAGTATTGGGTGTTTCTGGACTGCGTTTTCACGGTTCTGTGAGGCCATTCACCAGAATCATTCTACCACAGGTACAGGGTGAAATTGCAGCTCTGTCTACTAGCCATGAATATATCTATTCTGGGACATTGTGCTTGAACTGGTTCAGTTAGCAACAGCTTCCCTTCCCCCTCACAAAAAGGGTCTTCCTGTTGGACTCATCGTGTGAAGCAAAAAACTCGTGAGTGGTATAATATCTGATGAAACTTTGCTGGGTAGGCATGTGCAGGATGTGTAACTTCTTGCTGAGAGAAACTGGTTTATTCAGCTGCTTGAAAATTCCTTCATCCTTGATGGAAACTTGCTTGGCTGCCTTGTGCATCTGCAGGAATGCTGCGATATCTGCTCAGCAGCTTTGTGGGAAACCTATCCAAATGATGACTGAAAGCCAAGGGATGTGTATTTGAAGTGGGAATCATAGGAGAAGCTTGAAATAAAGAGACTGCAATTTTTGATCAAAGCAAATTGATAAAGTGATCAGAATTACTAATTAACTTATTTCTCACAAGTTTTCCTTACCCTTTTGTACATTTCTAATGTTGCAAACTTTGGGAAATCAAAAGTAGTTTTATTAATGCATAACTAAAAGCCCTGACTTGTGTTTTGTAGAACTGTTCTTAGCTTGATGATGTAAAAAATGTGGTGACAGTTTTCTCAAAGCCACCATTGTTTTCTTGGAGTAACCTGGACTTTAATTCCACATAGTAGCAGTAGTTGGTGTGCTATATAGCTTCCTGTGTGATCTATAGCTGCTTCAGAGGGATGAGAATCTTGAGTTAGATCCGCCAGCATCTTGCATATATCTTGGATTGTTTACAGCATATTAGCTACGTATGCAGAACTGAATTGAAGTGCAGATGTCAACTTCAGAGTAATCTGAACCCTGTTTTAGGGTTTTTAACTATATGACTAGATATCTGTGACTGTAAGGACTGATTTTGTGTACAGTTCTGTATTTGGGCAGTGCCCCTTGCAAGAAAAAGTTATGAATTAAAGGGTACCGAATTTAAATTCTTAGTGGTGAACGTACAAATGTGGGATTGATCCAATTTGTTGACTGTCCTCTGGCACTTCAACCTTCACAGAGAATGGGAAGCAGGATGTTTCTATCATTATCTTCAGTTTCTTAAGATGGGAGGTCATGCAGTGTTTAAAATCCAGTTCCTACTTAATCATGAATGAAGGATGTTCAGTGCTCTTCCTGAAATAAATCTGTGAGTTTTAATTCCGATTTTTGGGAAGTTGCTTACTCCAGGTAGTATGAAGTTGATGTCCTGTTTCCCAGCTTTGTAACTCCCAGTGCAGAAGCTGAACTGCTATTAAGCATTTTAGAATTAGTTAGCTCCACATTAGTGTATCAGCTAGGATAAAGAAGATAGTACAGTTGTATTTGACTCGTTCCAATCATCAAATATCTGCTCCTAAATTAATTTTCTGGTAGTTACACTAGCAGTGAAAGTACTGGAGTATGTGTGTGAAAAAAGTCTGTCTGAAAATATATATTTATTTTTTTTTTCCTTGCTTATCTGAGAGTTAGAACAGAATATAAAATCTTCATCTCCAGGCTGATACTTGCACCATTTTGCAATATACACTGTATTGGTTTAGTGTCACATAAACTGCAAAAGAGAATGATTCTCGGGGAATATTTTAGATCTTAAAATCACTGTAAATTGTTTTTGTAAAACTACACAAAAGGATGATCTCTAATTTGCAAATAGTGTCCTGAATTTGCTGTTGTTTTTTTGAACAGTATTAAACAACTGCAAGAAGTTTGGTTTTTTGGTTTTGTTTTGTTGTTTTGGTTTGTTTTGGGTTTTTAATACTTCCACTGTATAGCTCATCATAGGATTGCATCCTTCATACTGAGTTAAAGAAAAAAGGAAATATATTGATTAACACATTTTATTTGTAAAAATATTTTCTCTTGTCCTTTTTCCTTGTATTATTCTTTTTTGGGGGAAGAACTGCCAATGCTTGAAGGTGCCTTTGTAATGCTTTTTCATTAATGCTGGTTCTTCCAGACGATCTATAAATTGATGTGTTCTGTGCCCCGTGAGAATAATGATAAATTGCTTTGAAATAAAAGAAGAACTCTGTGGTTACAGTAGGCCTTGAAAGAAGATCATAGCACGACTGTTCACAAATGTAGAAACCCATGCTACTGTGCAACTTCCTTTTGCAAAGTTACAGTTAGAGAACTGCAGAGGCTGTTCACAGGATGAACAAAAGGAGATTCTGCTTGGGCTAGTGACCATCTTTGCTATATTATGCACACAATGCCTTCTCCAGCTTAAATTTATTGTAACATTGTTTTCTGGCACTGAATATATAAATCATGTTTGCAGAAGAATTGAAATATGGAAAGTGTTTTACAAATTAAAAAACCAAATCCACAGAAATTTTCAGATCAAGGAAAGAAAGATATTTTGTCATAAATCACAATGTTTAAAAGAATGGTACAATATGTTGTATTTTTATGGGGTTTTTGTATAGCTCTTTAATATATATGACTTCTTTTATTTTGCTTTAGCTTCGGAGAAAACATGCTATCATTTTAGATGGAGTATCAAATGGAATCATCAGTTTAAATACAGAACTTGGTTCTTAAATATATGGTCACAAAGGGTGCCTCTGTAAAGTAGGTAATACATTGTTAGTTAAATAGCACCACTTTGATACCTACCCACCTTTCTTTGAACAGACTTTTAAGCATCCTGCAGGACAGCACTTGCAGATGGTGAGACAATGAAGTAACTGGATTCTAGCTATCCTTAATTTCAAATCTAGAGACTGTTAACAGATATTAGCTCGTCTTCCTTTATATTTATTAAAGGCCTTTGAAAAAAACCCATGCTAACATCCCTTTTGCTTTGAACAGTCATGTCTCTACAACACAATCTCAAATACTCTAGTAGAATGAAATTGAATCAAAGTGAAATATAAGAATCTTTTTCTGGCCAGATGGAACACAGGGAAGAATTTCCCATCCCCTTCTCACTTTTTACTCCCTCCTCGTGGTTGGTGGTGTGTGTTTTTTGTGTTGGTTTTTTTCTTTTTCCCCCCCAAAAAGCTAGTATTACAATACTAATTTTACCAACTCCGTTACAATACTGGACTATACCCAAGGAAAACATACAGGGCAGCCACTTTCCAAACCCTAATTCTTGCACTAACTAATGTTGATGGCAGCATATTTAGCTACAGTAATTTATATGGCAGCTGAGTCACTGTACTGGAAAGCATAGCAAAGAATAATCCAGAAAAACTTGAATGTACCAAGAGAAAGTGAAGAAACAGTATTTTTAATAATTTTAAGAAAGGATTTGGGAAAAAAAAAACAAAACAAAACCCAACAAAAAACAACCAACCAAAACCAAACAACAAAACATCAACCAAAATAAAACCAACTTCAAAACCAACTGTGTGTAGAAGCTAGGGAAAAAGAACAGCAAGTCAGTCTCTGCTCGTGAAAGAAAGAAATAAAAGGTTGTGCATGTTACACCACTTTATAAAGGACTTGTGCCTGAAAGCAAGTGTCAAATAATCTGCATGCTTCAGAAAGGAATAATGAAAATGAAAATGAAAAGATTAGAGAAATAAAGGAAAGAATGCAAATTCATGTTGGTAGAATACTTTAGGTAGTTTTTGTTGTGAATCAGTTAAGACAATCTTAGATAACTGAACAATGCATTTATCAGTAATCTTCATTTCTTAAGGAAGTTCTTTCCAGAAGTACTTTGTTAGCTGTTCTGCACTTGGATGCTAAGGGAATTAACAGTCAGAAGGCAGCTTTAGGAGGTTGTCGAGGCAATTTCATAATCTCATAACTCTCTTAATTGCTAGCAAACTGGGGCATATCTTGATTCTGGCTTGGTTAAAGCAGTGTTCTTCTCATACAAAGCTCTTGAGTGAATTTCTGATAGTTGAAATAATAATAATAAGCCTGCAGCATGGTTCTTTTTTGTTATTGCTGTTGGTTTTGTTGCTCTTCATGAGGTTATGACTTTCAGGTTTCCCAGAATTCTAAATCTGCTACACTTGATCAAAAACATAATTATGAAAGTATGTACATTAAACAAAATAGAAAAGCAGCTCATGACATATCCCACAGAACTTGAACACCAATTAATTTCTAACGTGAAATGTTACACGTGTGCTTGTATTTGCAATGTTTGTAATTGCTGCACAAGTGAATACAAGATGTTAGGATTTTAAGGTGTAAAGGCTATAAAAAAAATTAAATTCTAAGCTGCTTGTTACAGTGAACTGGCTATTTCTGTTTCCACAGTTGTTCCATTCTAGTGAAAGAAGGTAATTATGGTGCTAATGGTCAAAATTGTCTGCACTTGTTTCCTGAGGGGATGTTACTCGGTTGTTAAAAATAGTAAACTAGAGTAACTTTTCATGTGTAATTTCACAGCTTTGATGTTCTACTGCTGTTTTCATCAGTTTTCAGAGTGAATCGCTTGGGTTTCTTTTTCCATTCCATTCTACAAGTTCATCAAAAATTTGATTTCAGCATAGGAAAGTTTTTCTGCTCATTGGAATGCTTTGTTCTGCCCAGACTGTCGTCTTGTGACTCTTTTTCAGTCAACTCAACAGCCCATGCTTGGGAACAATCTTATCACTGACACATTTCATCAATTGGTTTAATCAGGTGAAAAGGAATGTTGTTAAAGCTGTAAAATAAAAAACTCACTGTTTTCCACAGCACTTTTTCTGTTAGGTCATGAGACAGGAAGTTGAATTTACAAGATCAATTTTTCATTTTATAGAGCTACTAGAGAAGACCCTCAGAAGAGAGGAAGAAATGGGAGCTCTCCAGGTATACTTTCTATTTAATTAACAAGCTGTGCTTTTTGTCACCCTTAAAACTACTAAATTGTCTTTTAACATTATGATTTTCTGAAAAGCCTTGTATATTAAATGCAGATTTGCAAATACGGGAAGCCAAATCCAGACCTGGTAGTTTCTGCTCACCAGTTAGGTTGCCTGTTGGAGAAAGTTAAGTAGTCAGCATTCTCCTATAAGTCAATAAATCCAGTCCATCAGTGAAAAAAGAATGTTGCTTTTAAGTCTTAATAGATGGTGTTCTGTTTTGTTATGCTACTGGCTTCACCGTAACTGTATGTGAATAGGGGCAGTGTAAACCTAAAGTCAGAACTGCAAAAATGTTTTGCATTCGATTTCATTGGTTGGGTTAGACTTTTCTGGGCTCTGTTGCTTGCTTCTGTATCTCCAAACAAATATGAAAGTGAGAGATTTTAATCTCTGAAACATTAAATAGCCATAATCGCCTTCCCGAGGAAGAAGGCACCAGTTGATATATTCTAGGACTTGATACAATATAGGAAATCCTCATTGTATTGCCTCTAGCAGTAAAGCTGCTTGTGCTAAGCACTTTAAATTTGTGCTTAGAAAGTAAGATTTACCCTAGGCTCAGCTTTGGAATAGTATTTAAGCATTACAGTCAAAGAAAACATACTCCTTTGAAATGAAAATGGCTAAGAAATCACAACCAAGCTGGAATGTCCCAACTGTAAGGCACGGGAGGTTATTAGGGAGGGGAGTGTATGCATTCTTCAGAATACAGAAGGAAAAAAAAAAAATTAGCAACAAATTACAGGAAACAATACCCAACATGACTGTAAAAAAGTTTGGCTACAAAGAGTATATCAATAAAACAGCATTTTAGAAGTGTGTTGGAGGCAGGACTTTTATGAGGGAATTAATGAAGATAAGGCTGTTAAGGAAAATGAAATTCTGTATTGACTTGAGTTTTGACCATAGGACTTTGAAGAGAAGCCTTCCCTTCTCATATAATAAATAGAAGGCATTTTGAAGGCTAGAGGTATCAAAGAGTTAGTGTAGAAACAGTTTGATCCAGTAAGAAGAGACGACTTGCAAGACCCAAAAGTTACACAAGACACCCATCCAGCTGTTTCCTGTTCAAACAAAAATCTTGGCCTAACTTTCTGGCAGCTCAAGTTCAACAAGGCTGAGAACTTGTCTGCGCAAGCAGTTTACACAGGTGCCTAACTAGTTACATCAATGTAAAAAGATCTCCTTTCATGTGAAGCAATACTTCATCTGCTTTCATGTGAAGCACTGTACTTGACAAATTGTTCTAATAATGTTACTTCTGATGGAATGAGGATTCATTTTATTCTGCAGAAAGTTGCATCATGGTAGTGTCTTGTGTGCATATATGTGCTTGACTCTATTTCTGGTGGCCTTTCACGTTGCTTTGTGCCATTCCTCACCTAGCAGTTCTGGTCAAGCGTGGGACTTGGACTGCTAGTTTTGTATTGAGATGCTTGATAGTTTTTTTTTTTTACTCTATCAGATGCTGAGCTTTACAAAGTACTCAGCAAAACCATCTATTATTTTTCTATATAGTATAATGTCCAGCTTAGTCAAGATGTTTCCAAATGTTCCCAGTCTATTGCGATGCTATTGTGATGCTGTATTCTAAACCTGCAGTGCCTGAATGAGTACAACTCTGCCCAGCAAACAGTTGTAAAAGCCAGTTCATGCCATCCTGACTGAATCTCCCCAGGCTGTTGCATCTCAATACATAAAGCATAGGAAGTACGAGGAAAATG
>JANHFX010003893.1:8671-21171 GCA_027560015.1 Chloroceryle amazona
CTGAGACACCTCAGCCATGCATCATCATTCCCAAACGAAAAGCACCAAGATCTTCTTCCCAAACCTTGAGGAACACAGAAGTGTTTGTACTGCCTGGACTTGTGGATGCTTTGCCTTTTTGTGAAAGGTTGAAATTGTTTGTCTCAAACAGGACTAGTCAGGATCCCATCTTAGAGGTGGAGAAACTGAGGCAGGCAGTGAGTTACCAGCTTTTGCTCCCCAAATGACGTGTGCCTTTAGAGATGCATTTGTATTGCCCCAGGTTCCTCTTGCTTTTCCCATGAAAGAACCAGGGAGCTGCCTCCGTGGGACAGGGAGGAGCAGCAGCACCTACACTACAATCAGGTACTTAAATTTTCACGAGCGAGTAAATCCGATGAGCTGAAAATGAGGTGTTTTTTAGCTTTGCAAAGGATTTCAGATCTGCCAGTTGCATCAAAAGATTCACAGAGGGTAGCGAAGGTGTTTGGGTTTGAGTGGCATTTTTCCTCCTCTGGTTTCAATTGCCTGGGCTCCTGTTTCATAGTTGAAGCAGTTTGCTCCCTTGACATCCTCAGTGTACTAGAGGAGAGGGGGAACTATCTCAGAAATACCAAGAGCTAAAATATTTTGTGATCTGTTCTCCTTCAGATGTCTACTTCAAATTGCATTCCCTCAGTGGAGGGAAATAATTTCAGTTACCCCGGTCACAGCAGAAAGCAGCCCTCTTTCTGAATGCCTTTTCTCATTAATGTAGATATGTTTCTGAGATGAGAAACGATGTTTCTTCTAATTATGGTTACATGTAGCTGATTTCCTTTTTAAAAAGCAGGTTGTGAAAGGCAGTTTCCTTTAAAAAGGAGTCCGGGGGGGTGAGAAAAAAAGTGATACAGCTGATGTTCCTGTTGCCTTAGCAACAGATTTATTTATTAGGGTCTGAAATGACATGAGTTAATATACCACATACCTGCTGATCGGCAAACTCTCCTATTTCAGCCCCAGTTGACAATTAAGTCCTGGACAGCTACAGCCAGGGGTTAATGTTACTCATTAGGAGAACTAGGTCATTACTGGGAAATCAAGGCACTTAAGGCAGCATGGATAAAATACAAAATTCAACATCTCAAGGAGTGAGGGGTTTTATGGTAATTAACCTTATTTTCCTTTCATTAAAAAAAATCTTTCATATATGCATATGACAGTGGATCAATTAATTGGGGGAAAAAAAATGAAAGAAAGAAAAAGTAAGCTGTAGTTTACTTTCCTCTCCTACTTGTCTTCATTTCCTTTGGAAGGGTTTCATTATTTTATGGAAAATTCTTATGTCTATATGATGAGTAAAAAGGGTATTAAAATTAAGAAGGGAATCATCATGGAAATCAGCTTTACCACAAGGGAATGAGCAAATAAAAGCCTTGGAAATGAAAATAAATAAGCTTTGCTAATACCTCACCTAAGGAGCAGAATATAAGCCCATCAGAGCTTGGAGATATTTAGAGGTACTTCTTTGCTTCTTTATTAAGCAGTTACATAGTTATTTGACCTTCAGAAACCGAAACTTTAGAGAACTAATTCAAGTTGTTGGTAAATATTCTATTTACAGAAAGCTGATCAGTGCTGTAGCCAACAGTAACTCCTGTAGTTAGTAATTGGCTTCTGATTTCCAGGAAAATTAAATATATTCTCTGAAAGTTTTATTAAGATATCTGAGTGGGAGTTTTAACTTGATAAGTTATGAGTGATTTAATAAAGCTCTCCTGAAAGCCTTTATTTACTAACTTTTAGCAGACTTCATTCTGCTACTGGAGAATTTAATAGGCTGAAAAAGAATAGTATTAAAATAAAAATTATGTTTTTACTCACTGCTTCCCCAAATACACTTAGCTCTTTCACTTCTACTAAGCACTCTACTTCCTTTTCTATATTTAAGCTCTGTGGCCCAATTCTGCTTCTTACTGTGTTTAAAGCAACTCGGTGTAAACCCTTTTTCCACTCCTGTAAAGTCAAGGTTGCAGCAGCATCTTACGTGGGTGGCTGTTGGAAACCATGGTATCAGATTGTGAGAGCACACGTTACCTGTAACAACAGCAAAACTCAAGTCCCGTGAGTCGTTTTTTTGCTCCATGGGGTGGTTTTGCTCTCTGAGGTACCTATTTTCTTTAAAAAGTTAAACACCACCAGGAGTCTGCTTAGAATACCACATGCAGAAACCTCCCTTCTCCATTCCCTCTGTGCTATCCAGATGCTTGTAGAGCAACCACTTTAGCACCATCTTCTGAAGCCTGTTGCAATAGATGCTTCAGCCGTGGCTGAAGAACTGATTTGGAGTTAATGTCAGACTGCAACTGCATCACCTGGACATTAGAAGATTATTTGCTTGGGATAGATGTATCCCAGTTTGCCATAAAGTCTCCAGTAACCTTTGCCCCTTTCCCATGATGGGAAGCTAATTTTATGGATGTCTTTCTTCTCTGATACAACTGCAAAGCCTGAGTCTTTGAGCAGAAATGCACGTGGACTGTGGAGTCCTTAGTCTTGGGAGACATAAACAAGGGCAGAACCGGTTTTGTTGTAAGAAGTCCCAGGCAAACATAGCAAAGAGTGCCAGCATCCCCCTTTGTAATTCACAGCAGCCCTGACCAAAGTCTGTGAATCCCCCCCGAGAGACAAGAAGCAAATATTTCCTAAGCAAATGGTCTAATATTCTTCTTTTCACCAGTGATAGGGGGGGGTATGATTCTTCTTTCAAAACTCATTTTAAGTAGTTTCCTCTTCTTACCACGCTACAACTGTTTGACTGTCTTCTCCCTCTCCCTTCTCCCTCTTCCCTCTTTTCCTTTTCTTCGTGTTTTCACCCTTTTATTCCCCCTCCTTTTGTCCACTAATCTCTGCTTTTTCGTAGATGTGTTGGTGCAAAAACTGAGTCACTGAAATGAGTTGATTCCTCACTCTGAGAGCAGTGAGATTTGTCATTACTTTAATCTTGTTGAGTAGTGAGTTTTGAGCCTTGGTCTTGGTGCCAAGAAAGTTCTTGCTTAGGAGCTTCATCCTTGGAGATGACAGCTTCACAAATCCAGAAAGGCTGAATTATGTCAGGTACCTGAGCTAATTCCTTTTGGGGTCTTAGTAAGGACCAGGGCTTATCTTTTGACCCAGACAGCATATCTGGTGAAGAATTAAGTAGTTGTAGGTCAGTGATGTGAGTCCACCATGGAAACCACAGAGGGATTTGTGTGGTGGGGTTGCCATTCCCAGCCAGATGCATAGCAGTATAGTTTTTATGTAGCAACTTATGTTTGTTTCTTCTTCTGTTCTTCCAAGAAACCACCTGAGTAGTTTTTTATCCACTTTTCTCATATTCATACCCATCTATTATTACCATGACATGGCTTTTTTTATAGTATGTCGGGTTACAATAGGATATATTGTGTATGGTTATCAGGGCTGTCAGGGTTACTCAGATTATTTTGTCTTGCCTCACAACAACAGGAAACAATTTGTTATGTTACCTTTAGAACACAAAAGGAAGTTAATTTTTTTATTATTATTTAAAAAAAAAAAAAGAAACTCTTTGGAGGTAGTCCATAGCAGCTACTGGTTTGTGCTGCAACTTGGAGTAAAATGATTTTGAGCTGAATCCTGTACTTGTGAAGAGCCAGATTCTCTCAACTGGAGTAAAAGAAAATCAAAAGCCTTCTGAATAAAAGTGCATTGATTTTTTTTTTACACCACGGTAACTGAGACCAAAAGCTGGTCTTTGTCTTCAAAGGTTAATCTCTCTTTAGGAAATGAGCAGTAGGCTCAATGACTGATGCTGATCCCGGGGTTTCTTTCGTTAGAGGATGCACAATATTTTATTTTGAGTTTTTTCTTCATGAATTGTGAGGGGCGAAGAAAGAGGAATCTAAACGATAAACTCCCAAGGTTCTTTTTTTTATGAATCTCTTCTAGATAGCACAAGATAGGAGAAAATGCTTTTCCAGCGTAAAGCAAAATGCCACCCATTTTTCTCAGGCCAGCAATTTGAAAAAATCAGAAGGTAAAATACACACTCCTCGTTGTAAACACGTCACAGGCTATAATAGAAAATAAAACACTGTATTTCCCAGTACCATTTGGATGCTTTTTTTGCTTCTCTAGTGCCATTTTTAGATTCCTTGGCTTGCAGAGGTGTTTTGCAAGCACAAAGATCGGGACCTTTTCTGCCTGTAGGACCTCCAACTTGCTAGCTAAAATTTATTCCATAGGGTCTTATTTTTTTTTTATTTTTGGTGACACTTATGCAAAAACATTTTCTTCTACTTGACTCCATTTTCTGTTAACTCAGGGGGTATTAGATATTGTGGTAACTTTTGATGCTGATGATGCCAGACAGTGTTTAGAGGCACAATTACAGCAAAGACATTTTGTAAGCGCATCAGCTGAAGAAGAAAACTCCTTGGGTTTTAACTACATATTTACAGTCTACCTCTACCTCATAGTGGGACTGTAAAAAGATGGAAAAATACTGTGATAAATTGAATAAATGGAAAACAATTAACTTTTCCTTCATGTTTGCATTTTCACAGTTATTTCTTTTCCCCCTCTTTCTTTTCTAATAGCTCTTTCTAAGCACTAGTATTTCCTCTTTTGCAGTTGTCATGAGCATTGTCAACCAGAAATTTGGTCTTAGAAAGTTTATTTTTCTTTTTTTTGTCCCCCTTTTTTTTTTCCTAATCTTAACATAGAAAATGTAGATTAAAGTCCTTTGATTTAGGGAAGTCCTCTGTCCTTCATGAAAATAATTACTCAAATGTAGCTCGTTTGGTATATTGAGTAGGCTTGTAACATGATTTCTCTTAGTTTAAGAAGAATATTATCCTCCTGAAGTATTTTCCCATTGCAGTAAATAAAAGCTCCTGTAAGAGCATATCTTTCAGCTGGGGAAACCTGGGAAGAGCCATCTCATGGGAAATCAGTGTCAGGAAAAGACCAGTTCTCTCTTTTGAAGGCCATGTGTATTTTTTTGTGACTAAACTGCTACTTTGCACCATTATTAGATTATAATAAATCTATATTAAGATTCTGCTGAGCTCAATGTTTAACATAAAATATCAAAGTGTAGTAAATAGTATAAGGCAGGGAAAAAAATCCCTGATCTTGTTCTTGAGGTTGGTTTGGTGTGAAATGGAGCCCCATTTTTATTCCAGCAGTGTGCAAAGCCTGCACCAGTTACTGATGTGCTGCCGTTCGCTTCTTGAGAATGCCCTGGACAGATACAGGGTCAACAGGAGGCTGATGTCGTGAGTCCTCTTATCAGCCTGTGGCAACCTTCGTCATCCTCCCCGAGTCTGTCCCGTATCAGTCAAAACAGCAAAGAACCTCAAGTTCCTGCTGTTATCACCCAAGAGAAGAAGGTTACTGGGATAAAGGCACCTTCCAGCTCCTGGCTCGGGGTGTGACAGAGGTGCTGCTCTCTCAGCAGCAGGGACAGCCCGTGCTTTGCTTCACCTTCAGTCTTTCAAAAGCATTAACTTTTACAAGGGATTTTGTGTTTTCTACCTTTTCCTCCATGGTGCCTTTGCCCTTCACCCTGACTGCGCTGTGCTTCCCTGCTAACTCTGCCTTCGCTCTATTTTATTCTCCTCCTCTTCAGTTCTCCTCCTTTAATTACCACGCAGTTTTATTTTTGCTTCCTAATTTTATATCTTTACTGGTTTTTTTTTTCTGATCTTTCTTCTACAACTGATAGCATTCTCAAGTGCTCTCGACAGCTTCTCTCAATCTCCAAGTCTGATTTTTCTATATTTTTTAATTTTTCAAGCCTATGCCTTTTCCTTTTTCTCTTCTATTTACCCTGTAGTTATGTTTTGTTCCCATTGGGTTTGGATATGCTGTATTTTTTTTGTTTTGAATTTGAATATTTGGTCGAGGGTTTTTTTATTGTTATTTTCCTCTTCTTGCAATTCTCTTCCCCTCTTATGTTGCTTTGTCCATCTCCTCTGCTGTTTGCTGCCAAACTCACTCCCCGCTATTTCACTTCCCCAAAACAGCAGCATCATTGTCATCTACTTCAAGGTCTTAGAAACTTTTTGCTTCACTTTTAATTGTGAGTTTTATGCTCATGGCCTTCCCCATCCCTGCCCCTCACACCCTGCCATGGCTGTGACTTTTCCTGGCTGGTGTCCCCTGTCCCTTTCTCTCCTCCCTGGGTGTCTCTTCACTCATCACTTCTCTGTCTCCACCACTGTTGCCCAGCTTCATAAATAATGAGCAATACTTCAGTGGCCTGGTTTATCAGCCATTTTCCAGCAAGAACTGCAGGTAGGCAGAAATCTGCCTTTTAACTCTTGCTATATAGCCAAAAAAAAAAATATCTATTAAAAAAAAATAATTTAAAAGCTACTTTGACTTCT
Organism: Chloroceryle amazona; assembly: GCA_027560015.1. Taxonomy (NCBI): domain Eukaryota; kingdom Metazoa; phylum Chordata; class Aves; order Coraciiformes; family Cerylidae; genus Chloroceryle; species Chloroceryle amazona. The sequence continues at coordinate 15,046 of JANHFX010003893.1, forward strand.
GGAGATTCTGTACCTGTTTTAGCATCTCCCACCTTTGCCCATCTGACATTCAGGTGATTTTACAACGTGGGGAGGCAGAAGGAGGCACCCACTTTGCATTGCTTGGATTTAAGGCACTATAAACCGCGACATATTCTGACGTGCCCTCACAATTTGGGATTCTCTACCGCTGAAAATCTCCCGTGCTAAATGTCCTAAGAAGATTAAGATCAACCCTTTTAATATTGCTTTTAGCTGAGCTTATTTGTAACCCTTTCAGAATATGCAGCACCTTAAGAGATGGCACGGCAGGGCTGTTGCCACCACAAGCATTTTGAGCCCTTTACTCAGTGTTTTCTCAAATACTAAGTCTTTCTCCCCTGGTTTAGCACTTTTATGTTACTGATTAACTTCATAAGCAGTAGGTTTTAATGTTTGGGTTGGGTTTTTTTTAAATAGATTGGATTTATTTTGCCCCTTTGAGCATGTCCTGTGTCTTTTCCACTACTCTCTTACTTTTTAATTGTATAGCTGTATGCATCTTCCTCCAAATAACTGCGATTATCACCATGAATGATAAGTTTACATATACTTTAAAAAATGAAATTTAAGTTATAGAAGACCATATGGGTCTCTCACTGAATTTCACTCAAATTCAAGAGATGAATATGCACTGAATAATGTAAAGGGCCAAATTCTGCTATTTCTTTACTTTTTTTTCAATATGTATTCCATCGCTGGTCAGGGCTATGGGTATCCCACAGCCAGAGGGAATAACTCCAGTTTAGCTGGTCTCTGTGCACTCTCCTTCCAGTTCCAGCAATAGGTAAGGCTTGTGGGCTCAGGGTGTATTCACAAAATCCTTGAATAGCAGAAGGGTGTTTGGAAGCCTGTTGCCATTGAGTGTGTAGAGGAACATCATCGTAGTGCTGTGAAGTTGCTTTTTTAAATCATTTTAGGCTGAAAAGAGGGATGTCAAGTCATCAATTAAACCTGACAGCATCCTTCTGTGGTGAAAAAATAATACTGTCACACCCATTTTATCAACAGAACATCTAAGGCAGAGATACTGGAGGCTCAATAGTGGTGCTGCTGATACCACCAGCCTCCCATTCCCCATTTCAAGGACACTCTGGAAAGTTTTATTTCTGGTTACGAAGGGAAGTCTCTACATCAGGCTTCAGCCTTCTGGGCCATGTCCCCATACCCAGACCTCTAAACCTCAGCCAGTTCTTCAGAGAGATTTCAAACGTCTCTCTGAAAATGTGTTTTAGACTCAAAAAGGAAAAAAATCCTGGATGAAAAAAAATTGTAGTGTGAAGTAGCTAAGATGGGGACTGAGGGTCTCCAAGAGCAGTGCTCACAAATCCCAGTGGAGGTGTGGTGCTGAGGTCTGTTCTGTGCTATTTACAGCTGGAGATTGGTCATTCTGATCTTGTTCTTACCATGAAATTTAGACCATCTTCTTGCCATGTCCAGTTCTTATTCCTCCTTGATCGGAATGAATATCAAAGTAAAATACAAGAGTGGTTCAAGTCCCTAAACTAAACAACGAAAGCAAACCCTAGAATCACATTAGCTTAAAGTTTCCCCAAACATAATATCTTAAAAAGAAAAGTTTGCTTTTTAATATCAGGCTTTTATAGAGTTTTGCAGTTCTTCACAAGGAAAAGGAGTATATATAATTAATACTGTTTAATAAAGCTCAAAAATGCAACAGATGCAGCCAAAAGTGCACGTCATTTTGAGCAGATCTTTACAGAACAGACATTCCATATTGTGTTCATCTTTTTCCACGATCACTGCTATGACAATCTGGTGTGTTTAGCAGTTGTTGCTGAGTAAGGCAGACTGGATTGTATATGATTTTCTCCATGTCAGCCAAGAAACAGAGCTCTCTTCTTTTTGATGCAGTAAAGAGGTGGTCTGGTACTATTTATTGCTTTCTCCCAGGAGCATCAGCTCTACCTTTACTGACTTGCAAGAATATTAATGCATTGCAATCTGTAGGTGCACATGCTAGAAGCTCTCTGGAGGTCTTCACTGAAAAGAAAATGGGTTGTGGTGTGGAGAAGTCACAGGGACTGATAAATCGAGTGAGATGACCTCCCAAATAGAAAAGCTACAAGAGTCACAAAACGTGTCATTAAAATCTGTGAGTAGAACATAAACCCAAAATATTTTCTGAGGGGATATGGAAGGGGGATCACCTACAGCAGAAAACCCATCAGTGAGGCTCCAGTACAGAGGAAACGTTTCCCCTTTCAACATTCCTTCTGGGTGCCAAATTTTCCTTCTGTTCTTCCCCACCTATTAAACAAAGCTGCAACTTCCAATTCCTATCAGTTTTCCTAAATATGTGCAGCTTATGTGGCTTCGACGAGCTGTAAGGCTCCGTGTTCTCCTGCCAGCTCCTTGACAATGTGGCTCCAACAGCATCCTCCACTTTTGGCTGCCTCTGGGACCCCTGGTCTCTTCTGGAAAGGGAGGGGGAAAAAGCTTCTCCTTTGCTGGAAGGACTTTCTGTGACTGTGCAGACGATAGCAGGGCTGTGAAGAGCTTGGAACTATCCCTGGAAGCATCGTGGCTTTGTCAAGGCTGCCGGCTCCGTGGAACGGGGATGGCTGGGTCCACCTTGGAGCGAGCTGTGCACAGCTCAGCGACCCATACAGGATGGGCTCAGGGGGGTCATTCATAAAGCACCCCCTAAAAGCCAGGAAACTAAGGGTAATGGGAACCATTCTACTGAATTTCACTTACTCCCAGCTATTTTCCTTCAAACTTGCACATGTCCAGTAGAGATGTTCCCTCTCAGCCAGGTCTGAATCCTCAATTGTAATCCCACCGCAGCTCTTTCAGCCAAGCGTTTGGAGGGAACTAAACATGTTCCTGCACCTATTTACCTACTAGAAACAGGTGGGCATTTGAAGTGTGAAGTTACAAGCAAGCTAGTACGCAGTTCTGGGATCTCTGCAACTGGAAGAAGTTCTCTCCCCGAGCCAGTGCTCATATCCACTTTGGTTACTGGAACCACCGTGAAAACTCCTGGTTCACAGATGTGAAACAAATTACGAAGCTTATGCAGTTGCATTCCTCCTTATTATTGGGAACAAAACAAATCTGGGAGATGGAGGACTTCTTAAAGTAATTATTGTCTGGCTTTCTTTTAAGAAAACGCAACTAATTCTGAAAACTCCACAATTCCTGAGGATTTCTCAGCCTAGGGAAGTCACATTAATTATAAGATTAATTTGTTTTAATTCCCTAAACCAAAAATATTGACTGAATGAGAAATTAACACATGTAGAGCTGCAGATGTCATTTGGCTTCAGATTTCCTGAATGATATAATTATTAATCTTTCATATAGCAGTGTGACAAACCTACAGATTCATTCTACAAAATTAGTCTGTGAAGAAAGACACCAGGACAGCTGAGCTATAGATATTTTTCCCTTAGTACAGGAAAGAAAACTGTGGAATTTTCTAAATAATAAATAAACCCAAAATATTTTAAAGACATGTGGTGCACATCTGTCTGAAATACAATAATTTAAAGCAGAGTAATTAAATGCAAGATACAATATTCACCTTAGAGCAGGGGAATGATTGCAGTTTCAATATAACATACTGAATTTGGGAAGTTCAGATCATCTGTTGTAGCTTTTGAACCTTTCGTTCTCTGCTAGTAAAGAAGACAGAGAGCAAATGACCTTTTTATTTTCTTTTTGGATAACCAACCTTGTGTTTCAAGGCATTGAGTGTCCTACCCATACAAATGTTTAATATTATTATCTTTAGCTGAAATTATTAATTAATAGAGGTCTCTTTCTTTCTAGCTTAGCTTCCAGTAAATGCCTTTCAAAGTCTAAAGGTAGCAAATGCCTCATGTTAGTTTATTCCTTTCTTCTTTACCTGAAGCACTGAACGGATCAGCAGCTTTATATAAGCTTGGCACGGATTCATAAAATTCCAGTTTGGGAAATCCTATGGTTTTAGCAAGTTTTTGATTAACCTATTCCTCCTGAAAAAGGAGGGGATGGGGGGGGAGACTGTAATGGAGACTGCATACATATTTTTTTGACAGGTAAAAAACAAACAACAACTAGAAATGGTCAGTAATGGCAGAACAACAACAAAAAAAAACCCCAACTTTTAAAAATCTGACTTTGCCTTCAGCTCAGTGAGTTATTACACAGTCCCTCTCACTTTCAGGGTTGGTAATTTGGAGAGTACAGGCATCAGTTGAAGACAGAGAAGAGCGATAAGAATCTGATGAAACCCAAGTGCTGGGTTGAGAAAAATGTTCCACTGTGCAGAGCAAGCGAAGAGTGAAATTATGCTGGAGATGTTTAGTCCCCAAAAGTACAGTTTAAGAGAAATACCATTCACATAAACAACAACAACAACAAACCCAGTTCCACGAGTAAATATAAATGATGCTAAGTTCTGTTTGTTTTAAGGGAACATGACAAAGATCCTGAAACTTTCTTTAAAGTCCTGATGAAACTGAAGGAAAAAGATCTGCCTTTTCACGTGTCCGTCCTTGGAGAGGCTTTCACTGAAATTCCAGGTACTTTTCTCTTTATTATTTTTTTTTTTTTGTCTTTACTGTAAAGTTACCGTAAAATAAACGTTTCCAGAAGAAGCTTTCCTGTACATATTCCCTTATATAAGTGAAAGGATATGTTTAAAAACTCTGTGATTGTAAAACTAAATATTGATATGTTGTAAAATTGAAATTATTAAAGACAGTAAGCATTTTTTATTTTACTTGGCAGCGCAAGAACTTTTTTTATGACTTGTGTTTCACTAACACTTCTATATTTATTTAACTAGAGAGATAGGTGTGAGTGATTGGATGGTTCAGATAGGAAACAAAATCTTCCAGGTCGAGGTCACTCATCTGAAATCCAGACTGAGATTTTTGCAGGTGAAAACACTTAGTTCCTTTTCAAACGTAAGGTTAAGCACTTCTGTGGAGAGCTTCTGGTTTGTGTCTGGCATGAAAGTGGTCATTAATCTTTAATATTTTTATACCACTCTATTGCACGCTCCTTCTGCTGCTTCGTTTCTGACAACCACTGCTCTCTGAACAGTTTCACCCATCTGAAAAAGAATCGTGTTTTATTCTGAATACACAGAGCTTTGTGCCTGACCTGTTGTGGTGATAAAGAGAATAACCAAATCCTATACTGGGTGGACCTGCAGTAAATTAAACATTTTAAAATGTACATTACTGACGAGCAAGCTTCAAAATATCTGATGTTTTAGCTCGTATGTATTTTCCAAAACGTAGATTTGCATCCCTCCACCTCTTCGGTCTGTAAAAATAGACTTGGGATTAGTTTTATTTGTCACTTCTGTCGTAGCTGTTGCCTGCTGAGCTGGTGATATTTCAATTGTTTTAGTTCTGATTTTACAGTTTTTAAGACACCAAGAAATTAAGCTGATCCAAATAACTTTTGGGTCCCCAACTGTGGTGCAGCTGGTTTGGAAAGCGAGGTAATAATTTGGGAGCAGGAAATTCTTTACGTTTTCTGTCCACTCCTTTCTAGACAGTTTTCTGCAAGCCTGTTCTTCCAGACAACTCTTATCGCAGATCCCAGGGCAACGTTGCTTTCCAGACTGAGCGCACCAGATTTCTTAGAAGGAGAAATTTCTAAGGAATATGTGACAGATAGGAATATACGATGGTGCACTGCGGGAACAGATTCTATTGACACTCATTTTGGATGTTGTTACATATCTCATTTGTGGCTTCAGTACTTATGAATAATGTAGATCATCCTAAATTTATGCCAGTATATCAAATCTATATGCCGCACCTCTTGTCTTGTCAATTCATTCATCCTTGTGTATAAATAGAGTCTATATAAAGGGCAGTGTGGTGAAATATGTCTCATCAGCCTGTATTTGATAGGGCCATATTCATACAAATGACATATGCAGGTCATTGCTAACAAGTACCAATAAAACCTGTTGCACATACTTTACTGAAAATCTATTTAAGAGATTTTCTGCAGATTTTTTTTTTTTTAAATAAATTGTTGGCACTGCCTTGCCTCTCCCTCCAATTATGGGACCAAATTCCCTCAGTATTATAAATGTCACGGTTGCAGTCGCTGATAAGAGAAAAAGTGTGTAAC
>JANHFX010003893.1:26171-33852 GCA_027560015.1 Chloroceryle amazona
CAGCTAATTATATTTAGAATCAAAAGCCCAACAACTATTTGCAGATAAATTATATGAATTGAAGTGAATAGATCTGAATATTAAGATTCATAGATTTAGCAGATGATTTGTTAATTGGAATAAAAAGGCCATTTACTAGCCATTTTTAACAATAGATCAATCGGAACTCTATTTATTATTTAACTAGGAGCGCTTGAGGATTGAAATGAAGAATAATTGTATTATTGTTGTGATATGATACTTCTCTGGAAAGGGATGGAAAGGCCCTGGAAGTTACAGAGCTTCCCTGGACGTCTTCGGACTGGAGCCGGTGTCAGTGTGTGCTCTGCCCTGTGCGGTTTCATCGAAAGGGGAAGGGTTTGCAGCCAGACTTATTCACTGTAGTAAGGACCTGTCAGAAACTGCACATAAACTTTGGTGCAGAAAGGTAGAAAATGAGTATGCAAATCAGATCGTTTGCAATTGAAAGAATTCAAAATTTTTTCACTTTTATCCAGCAAACTACAGAGGCATTAAATTCTGATTTTACTAATTCATGATCCTGATGGAGGTTTTTCATAAGGGGAAATCACCTCCTCAAATGATGACTCAGATTGCAGCTTGGCCTGCAGTTTTGTTGTAGGGAGCTGTTCATTTTTATTTATTTTTTTTTCCATGCAGACGATATGATTAAAAAGCAAATATTTTAACATAACTTAGTGATCTGAGCTATTACTGAAATGTCCACAGTTTCACTCTTCTTTTTTTTTTTTTTTTTCCTCCTAGATTAAAGAAAACTTTAAAAATCTATTTGCTTTGACATATGACACAATATTTAAGAACTGAAATCATCAATTAAATCACACATCAGAAACATTTCCCTTTGGTAAAAAATATAGTGCTAGACGATGTACACTTTGAAATTGTTGTTAATGTTTAAAATGCAATCTGAAGTGCATATGTTATTTAAAAAAAAAACCCCAAACAAAACCAATATAAATTACAAATTTTAAAAGTTTATGAAAAAAAAAAACAAACAACCAACCCTAGCAATCATTGCTTAGCAAAAGCATTTGCAGAGAAATGTGTATCTCTGTGTTTTGTGGATATGCAGTTTTCCAGCAGGAAAGCTGAATATGTTATTCTTTATTTTCTTTTTTTTTTTTCCTGTTTAAAACTTGGGTAGATCTGAAGGAAATGAGAGTTCCTTCTGGGTGCCTGTAATAAAGTACCAAACTGTAGGCACGTGAAGGTAGCGAAAGCCTTTTGGATTGTCACTGAAAATAGAAAAGGTGAACGTTGATGAGATTTCAGATGGTTTTTTCCTGGGGGCTGAGGGAGACTGAAGTTAAAAATAAAGTCCTCGTATGGTCAACATGTTGGAGGAAATTCAAAGACTCTCATAAAATAAACATATTTTAAGAAGTGTTTTGAATTTCACCGTGTAATTTCTGGCCAACAGAAATTACAGTTGTCTCTTTGGAGGGACGTTTTGTCAGATCAATGGTCATTATGCAAAAGAAAGAAACTGAAACCTTGATGCCATAAACTGTGCAGCTCTTAAAACTTGAACCCGCAGAGTTTTTTCTGTAGATTGGCTACCAGAAAACTTTGAGCCACTGTGTTGCAATTAGAAAATCTTCAGGTTCGGTGTTACGGGAGGTACCTAAATTCTTCCTTGGAAAAACACAAGTACAAAGCATCGCGCCCGTTGGCAAAGGAATCTCATCATTGGTTATGAAAAACCACAACAGTTTATGTCCTGAAAAATAAAGGAAATTATCTGAAGCATGTGCATAAGCTAAAGTACCCCAGCCTGAAGCGTGCTGCAAGTTGTTCCTGGGCTATATTTAACTGTAACCTTTGGTGCCTCTAAGGGGAGTATCTGCTCTGCCAGGTAACGGCGCCCACATGCATCCACGTGTACATCCACCTATATCCAAACGAGCTCACGTATACCCCCTTTTTTCTGCAGCATTATTAAGAAAAGCCGTCCATACTTCACCATGTTGTTACATGTGTCTGTCTGCTGATTATAAAATGTGTTAAACAGTATTTAAAAAACAAAAAAATGCAGAGCTGCGCTTTGATTTATTCAGCGAACAAAACATATGCTCGCTGTTCTGTTCTATGTAATTCATATGATCAATAAAATTTTCTTTAAAAAGAGCAACTTTGGCATTTAGAAGGATTATGCTGCTGAAGAAAAACCGTTTCCCTCCTGCTATGTGTAGTCAACCTCAATGGTCTTGCACCGAAATAAGTTTTTTTGGCTCAGTAACGTCTGGTTTTTGTGTGTTTATTGTTTCCAACCTTTAGGGTCGAAGCTGTATATTGCGGCTGTTACCCGCTGTGTCCCAAAGCCTTGGTGTACCCAGAGATATTTCCAGGTAGCTGCTTTGTTGCACATTCCTCTCGCTGAAATGTAAGGATGCGATTCATGCTAAAATAGAAAGTTTGGAGAAAAAAAAAAAGAAGAAAAAAAAAAAAACCTCAAGCAAAGGCAATTGTTTATTTGGCAAGCCAACATGTTAGTGTTAAGGAAAATTTTATGTGTTTTAATACATTAGACGAAGTTTATATTTGCCATCTGTTCTTTTAAGATAACACAAAAGCAAGTTTTGAAATAGCATTCTTCATTGTTAGCATACACAACCCGTAATGATAGATTTTTGTTAAAAGGTCAGTGATGCTGCAATGGTTTGCAGATTTTTTTTTTGATATGCAGAAGAAAAAAAAAAAAAAAACAACAACAAAAACGAGGCCTGAAAATCACACCAAATTATATAAACAATTTAATACTTAATAGTATGCAACTGCAGTACAGGATACACACTAATGTAGTACCAGTTCTTTGAAAAATCTCATCACTAAATGTATCACATATGCATTGTGTTACATTAGAATAATGTATTTTAATCACCCAAAGGAGATGTCTAAACAGCACAACTACACAGTCTTATTTAGCATTAAACATCCTTGTGAGCTGAGGTAACCTTATAAAATCATGCTTAAATAATGTAAAACACGAGGCGGCACAGAGCAATATGCATTTTTAATTAGTAAAGTGACTAATATCGAGTGTGTGCTTTGAGGTTTTTGTTTCATTAAAAATGTATCTGTTTTTCCTGCAGCTGAATATCTGTATTCTACACCTGAACAGCTTTTTAAAAGGCTTCAGAATTTCTGCAAGAGACCAGATATTGTAAGGAAACATCTCTATAAGGTAGTTGTTCGGAATAGTTTTACATGATATAATGCCATATTGGAGTACAAAGGGAAAAAAAAAAAATGAAAAAAACAACATTTAATTAACATACTAATGTTTAAAGGAAACATGCTAGGGAGGGATATTAGTCGTTACACTAACAAGGATTAATTAAACTAGATGCCAGTTGTATTAACCTAGGTCTTATGAAATACGTGCACTTAATGCATGCTACATGCTTTTTTTTAATTTATTGTTTTCTAAAATGACTGTCCTTTACATTTGGACCCAAGAGGCTTATAAAAATGAACCTGGATTAATGCAACTCATTAGTTTAAAAGGAAAATAAAAGAAAGATCCTACAATTATACTAATGAGGATAAGCCTACCTTCCTATCCTAATTTAATCTTCAATCCTCAAAAAATGCAGGTGACTGGTATCAGGTAAGATTCCTCTGCCTTTTGGAATGATTTGAGTTATTTCTGCAACTGTGATTATTTTAACTCTTTGCTTTTTACGGTATGTTGAGCAGCAAAAAAAAAAAAAAAGTTTTCTCAGAAGCATAATCTACTGGTATTTGTCATGTCCTGTTCTTTGCAGTTATTCATGCAGGGAAAGCACAGCTTCAGTGCAGACTTTCAATTCATCTTTGGATCAAGTGTCCAATGCTGGACCGACTTTCACATTTCTAAGAGGTGTATTTATGCTGCTAGGAGCCAAGTGTTTTTTAAAAATATTTTTAATTATGCAATTGTAGATGAAGCACTAAATTGCACGTTATTCCAGTGAAGAGCTATTATTACACCATGCTGCTTTTAGAAGAATAACTGCCTTTTTTTTTTTTTTTCCTGTGTGCTCGTATGTAAATTTACAATGTTTTCTGCTTTTACAGTGCTGGCTGTGCCATTGGCAGGGTGGATGCACATTACCCCTGCACAACAAAGGTGTTTCAGGTGGTAAAAAAACTGAATTCAGCTGAAAGTCCTTAAAGGAGTGCATAGAAATCCTCCCTGCCTTGCCCGTGCAATACAAATGTGATCTTTTTACCGTTCCCAGGCACACTCTTAATGAGCAAGTCGAGTAATCTCCTTCTTAATTTGGAGGCTCATGCTGCCAGCAGACCTAACCTCATCTCTCCACCTTCTTCCCTCTGGGGACCAGAAAGTGTTGGGACTTGCTGCGTGTCGTCTGCCTCGCTCCCCCTTCCCGCACACATGTAGCAGGAGGAGCGAGGGTTTAGCTCACGCCTGACTTTTTTTGTGACCTAAAAATAGACATTTACATAATGATACATCAAAGATGATGTTGTTTCTGCAGGAAACAGTTAAACTTCAAGAAAAAGAGGAGAGAACCAAAAATGCAATTTAACACCCAATTTCAAGCTCATTATCTTTCATTGTCTATTAACTTGGCAATGGTTCAGAAGGTAGCTCATAATAGTTTAAAATGCTGACTGAACACTTCCAGTGTTCAGCATTACTTCTTGAGTCAATAGTATCGTAGAGTTACACACGGTGGCTTCAAAGGGAAAACAGCCCTTAAACGTTTACCTTGACATATGCCAATGCTTCAAGTTCAGCTAAACAGTTGCATTCACGTGGATCTTCCCTCCTCGTGTGGATCCCCAGGTCCTAAACGCAGCCAAGGTGAGCTAAAATTAGAAGTAACAAGAGAGCAAGTGCTGATATGATAGAATATGGGTTTAAAATGTGTGCACAAGCCCCATAAGCAAAACATGAATTCGCTTGAAGGATTATTTCTTTCCTTCTTTATTTTTATTTTTTATTTGTAAATCTCTTCAGGTGATTTACAGGCAGAAGCTGAAGGTGTTTATCCCACCCTAACAGCACAGCCCCGTGCTGAGCATAGGGACTGAGTGCAACAGGTAGCAGCTGAGCTGAAGGGGGGGAGGATCATCTTAAAATGAGTAAAGCAGAGCCTAATCCAGAACCTATGAGCACCAGAGAAATGATCCCTGTTGTCTTTAATAGGCTTTGGATCAGCCCAGAGAATACTGTTAGAGTTGTCTTTTTGTACCTACACCCACGTACGCTTGGTCTTCCTTTCGCCATGGAACTATCCGCAGAACCTCCTAGAAAAACCCTAACTTAGCTACGTGCTGTTAATCTCCTTATGGTTGGAACGATGCTGCTTTTTAGGGAGCTGAAAAGAGTGAAATCATGAAGGATTTGCAGCACTTCCACTGTATTTGTTCTCTTTCTTCTTTTTTTTTAGATCAGTATATTATTCTATGTGCTATAGTGGAATAGAAGAAGGACCCTAGCAGAGTAGTGCTGCTTTTCTCTCAGAAACCTTCCTGACACGGTCCTGGCCTGAAGTTCATAAAGTAGCTGTGAAATCTTGAAAGTAAAACTGCTTTAAAAGCAAATAGTGCTTTTCTCTTCTGGCTGTGGATTCTGCTTCATAGATTGGGAAGTAATCATCATCAGAAGTACCTGGGCTTATCCTTTTACGTTGAGTTCTTAGTACTGAGGACGTCCATCATAATTAGAGAGCGGACTAATGAAACAGGCAGTTTATTCCTTCAGTTGTCCTCAGTGCTTGTGCTGACAAAATTAGAGGCAAAAAGGAGATAAATGGCAGCGGGGCAGGTGAGGGAGCTGGGTACTGGGAATGTCCCTGTGAAAATGCACAGACCAAGACATTTAACTGCAATAGCTTGGCTCAACGGAGCAGATTCATGCTGGCAAACTTTGTAAAGCATCCATAATGTAAACACCTATGGAAACCTTTCCCAGTGATGCATTACTTACCCTGCATATTCCCACAGCACCCAGGGCTGGCTCATTTGCATTTGGCCATTGCCTTCTGCTGGTTATTAGGAGAAGATTGAGATGAGTGGAAAGCAAACCTCATTTATTATCATTTATTTGTTCTGTTCCAGTTTTATGGAATCAGACGTTGCTCTCTGGTTCTGGGTATTTGTGGTTGCCAAAGTAAGTGCCAGAATGAAGCAACAGGGCATCGGTTTCCATCGGAGTACACCATAAGACCTGTCAGTATTTGCAAGGTCTCTATCTAGTAGATTTTAAATTTTTAAAAAATAAAAATAGGGCAAAGCATTTGTTTCTGCATTATTTTCTTGAAGTTTACCTTTCAGTCCCCTCACTTCAGTTTCTTAATTTAAAACAGCATGTATAAAGAGTATACAGTGGAAAGGGACAAGAAAAGTTGCCAAAAGCCAGGCATGGAAGGAGCTGACAACTTTAAATAATCTCTCCCAGCCCTCCCAGCTGAATGAGTGCTGGTTGACATGCTGTCAGCTTCAGTTCCTACAGAAAAATCCTACTCTCACTCATGCTTGTTTAACGGAGAAAAGAATTTGGCCCACTTTCTGACATTCATCTTCTCATTTCCATCACACTACAGAAGCTCACCTGCCTATGAAGAGACACATGGCGTGATTTTTTTTTTTTCTTCCTTACACCACTGTAGAAGAAAGTCTGCTGAATTCAAAGGGATTAAACTGCTGTAAAATCAAATTAAGATCCCAGTTAGACCGTAGACATCTGAATTGTTTCCAGTCTTAGGATTTGGCTGTATGGGGCCATTCTAACAGAAACTTTTTTTTCTTTCCCCCCCTTCTCTTTTTGCTCTGATTTGAGATAAAACAGTATCTTTGGTATTTCAGGAAAACATGTAGAAGGGAAAACTACTCCTGGTCCAGCTTTAATATTTAGGCACAGCTAGGAAAGCAGCAAGATTCATTCTCAGCTGAAGGATGTGAAGTGCTGGACACGTGAGGATGCAGGGGAGCCTCATGGCAGCTGTCCCATCAGCCACTCAGCCCCGTTGAAAAGAGCAGTAGTCATTCACAGTTCTTGTGCAGGCCATGTAAGAGCCAGGGATGATGCCTCTGCCTTTATCCTCATCTACTCCTCAGCCAAACTCCATGAGAAATCTGTTTTTCCACAAGGATGCAAACTGCCATTTGGGATCAGTGCACCACGCGTTTAATTTCATGGTTTTGATAGTGGTGAGCATTGGATCTTTGGGAGAAGGCTGACAAAGGTAGAAATAGGGTAGTAGAGGTTTTGTCTTTGTCTTTTAGAGTTGAAGATTGGTCCTAACCCTGGACTTGGAGATTTTACCAGCTTTCATAACCTTTCAGTATTAGGTATTGCCAAACTGTACAGATTAGTTCTCCATTTGATGTTCAGGCCCTTGGAAAACCCTGTTCTTGCCTTTCACATCTTCTCAATGCAAAGAGGTTCTCCACACTTTTACAGAGGGCGTTAAAAGCATTCCCTCCAGTCACAGAATCATAGAATGGGAGGGGTTGGAAGGCATCTCTGGAGATCATCAAGTTCAACCCCCCTGATAGTGCAGGATCACCCAGGGCAGGCCACACAGGAACAGATCCAGGTGGGGCTTGACACCCACCCTGCAGATATTTGTAAACATTCATAAGATCCCCTCTCAGGCTTCTCTTCTCCAGGCTAAACAGCCCCAGGGCTCTCAGCCTTTCCTCA
>JANHFX010003894.1:0-15801 GCA_027560015.1 Chloroceryle amazona
CAACAGCATTCGTGTTCCCCAGCAGCTGCTTAGGCTGAAGAGTCCTATGTCATTCTAGCACAGTGGTCACCTCACCTCTTCGGTAGGTATTCTGCTCTGCATCCTTCCAATTGGGCTTTATCTTTTTGGAACTTAATTAAGCTAATTTGTCCCCAGGCCAGCATTGTCCTGTGTCTTAAATGGCTCTGCCTCCCTTAGGGTATTTTGGATGAAAGGGCTCTTGTGCTTTGAGATCTGTGGTGGTGAGGAACGCATGGAGAGAGGGAGCAGGAGCTTCTAAAGATTAGAAGGTGTGAAGGGAGCAGATACATGGCTGGTACAGGGCAGTCAGTCTTCATGCCGGTCCAGTACCTTATAACAGCTGAGCACTGGTTTATACTTTTCAAACAGGTTGTTTTTAGTGACCATCCACTTTGTTCTTCCTCAGTCAAAACAGAAGAACTTTCCCTTCTGTGCACAAAACATGACCTTTGGGTACTGCATAATAAGTTGGATGATGAGACAATGTTTGTTTCAGACGTAAAACACACAATGACTTTACGAAACACACACCCAGGCACAACAATATTTCATGGGAGAGTTGGCTAAAAGGGAAAGGGGGAAAGGGGAAGTTGCACTGACCTTAGATAACACATTTGAATAAGAACAAAAATAAAATAAACACAAATTAATCAAGGACTCCGAATCGAACCGCTCAGTGATAAGGATTCAAAGAGGCAATAAACAGGCTATGAGATACTTTGTGATGTTTGAGGAACTGTGTCATTCCAGCTTTGTGCCTAGCACAGTGGAGGGGCCTGATCTAGCTGCTAAGCTGAGGGACCTGTAGGACTTCAGCAGAGGTTTCATTTTCGGGGAGAGTATGGTGAAAATTTTTATTTTTTGTGAGTCAGTTATGTGCAAAGAGATGTCGCAACACTTATAAGCGAAGGGACAAATGCTCCCCATGCCAGATAGCACATTAACATGCAAGGCTGAAAATCGTGATAGCTGAAACCAAAGTTCAAGAAGGACAAGGAACTACTGGAGAGGGTTCAGCATAGGGTCAGGAAAATTATTAATGGCCTGGAGCACCTACCATATGAGGAAAAGCTGAGAGAGCTGGGGCTGTTTAGCTTGGAGAAGAGGAGGCTGAGGGGGATCTTATCAATGCTTCAATATCTAAAGGATGGGTGTCAGGAAGATGGGGCCAGACTCTTCTCAGTGGTGTCCAGTGACAGAACTAGAAGCCATGGCCATAAACTGGAAAACAGGAGGTTCAACCTCAACATGAGGAAATATTTCCTCACTGTGAGGGTAACAGAGAACTAAAACAGGCTGCCCAGAGAGATGGTGGAATCTCCATCTTTGGAGACCTTCAAAGCCACTTGGACTTATTCTTGTCTGATCTACTCTAGGTGATTCTGCTCTGGCAGGGGGGTGGGACTATATGATCTTTAGAGATCCATTCCAACCCCTACCATTCTGTGAATCTGTGATTCTGTGAAAAAGGCATTTAAATCAGCACTTTCCTGTAAAAAGAAAGCCCTGCCCAATTTTTGCCTTCTTCTTGGCATTTCTTCCTCAACTCTGCTCAGGAGGCTTTTCTCAACTCCACCTAAGGGCTCCTGTTTGACTTTTGCGCTACAGTTTTTCATAAGGACAAAGAAAACAATAAATCAAAAAGCAAAACAATGCATTTCACTCTGCTATTGCAGCCCTTTGTACGTAGCTGAGTACCATATGTTTTGAAAGGCCTTCATTGGGTCACCTCTGACAGCTGGGATGGGGGAAGGGATGTAGCCATGAACTTTTTTTTCTTCTCTGCCTCATTCTTTTTGGAGCATCTGCAGTTAATAGTGTCAGGCTTACCTCACAGCTGGCAGTAAAGAAGCAAGAGATTGGAGCTCAGCACTGGGTGAGTACAAGGGAGGTGGAATTCTCCACATACTCCCATATCACTACAATGAAGAGTGAGGGCTGACAACATCTGTTGCAATGGAATTTCCATGGGCTTCAATGAGTTTTGGATTAGGTCCCTAAGCCAGGCCAGCCACAGGTTACTTCTATAGACTGAAGTACTAGAGAGTCTGATGACTGCATGCTTCCTGCTCATTTCGTTTTATTAACCTCTTGATTTTTTTCCTGCTATTGATTCAAGTGCAGCTGGCTGTATAGGAAGCTACTGCAAGTTGTGTAGGTGTCAGCCATTCGGAGTTTGTATAATCCCGCTCTAGACAGCAAGAGTTTCCTGTCTGAGGGCCTGGCCTGTCACACCTAGCAACAAAAATGGACAAGTACAAAATAGCATCCACCTTTTGCCCAAAGAATCATGTAAATGGTGGGAAATCCCCTAGATCAGTGAAGGGAGGTCTCAGTTGTCCATATCTGATAATTCCCTTCTGTAATGATTAAGCCTGAGAGAAAAATAATTGTTAGTATTTTGTTTCCCTCACTTCCAGCCTTATTATTTCTGTACTGGTCTGTCTTCCAGAGCACAGGATAACTCAGAAATGCTAAATAGTGTTCATACTTAACTTCTTTAAAGGATACACTTGTCTATAATATCTTCAAAATCATCAGAGCTCTTGTATCTTCATCACTGGTATTAGGTGTGAGATCAGGACAGAATGACATCAACACAGATGGCACTAGTTGGTTTTACTGATGACCTTAAGGAATATTAAACTTCTGGCCGATGCTTGGCCTGGTTCAAAATAATATCACACTTCAGATTTAGACCAGGTATGGTCCAGCCCTGTGAACTCCCGTGGTGCTTGTTGGGCTCACATGGTGTAAAAGCACAACAATGTGAAGACAACTTGCACCTGACGGCAAGTTTGCTCATGAGATCCAACATCAAGCTGAGCAGAGGAGTAGCATTTTTCAGCCCCCCAGATGCCTTCGAAGAGCTTAAAAAAACCACCTGCCATGAAGTGTAGGACTAGAGTAGGTGACCTGCTGAGGTCTCTTTCTGTTCTATTTTTCTAGGACATCTGGTCAACAATTAGCTTGTTCCCTGCCCCACCCAATGCCGATGCCAAGATTCACAGGAATGATTCAAGGAACAGCATGGGCCAGGGGCTGTTCCCGGTCAGCAGCACAGCCTAAGGTGCCTTCTTTTAGAGGGAAAAGGAGAGCTCAGGCCCATGGAGGTGAGCTGTGCCCTCACAGGTGGCTTCAGGATTAGGGAACAACTCCAGACTGTCATGCTGCTCTGTTGTTGTTGCATGTTATCTCCCAGTCCTAGCATGGACTAAGGTAAAATGCACATTTCAAGATCAGGAATATTCTTCAGCTCCTCTGCCCTCAGTGGAACGAGGCTGGTACCTGACTTTGGTGTCACCTCCCACAGCAACTCTTCAGAGGCCCTTGTGTTTCTCTCTGCTGCCAGTACAGTCAATCTAATTCTTACTTCAGCAGGAATCTGCTCTGCTTCAACACCTTCAAAAAATCTCACTTAAATTAGAGACAAGGGAAGCCTCCTTTAACTGCTGTCAGATGGATTAGGCCTTCACCAAGTTTGGTACAGTTGATGCTGAAACAGTGCTGGAGCCATCATTACAAGGTTGTCCAGAAATAAAACATTTAGGAAAAGAGCAGGCAGCTTGTGAGACAGATTTTCATTAATAGCACAGAACAACTTCCCTGTGAGGACAAGATGAGAATTGGGGTTGTTCAGCCTGGAAAAGAGAAGGCTCAAGGTAGACCTCAGAGCAGCCTTCCAGTACTTAAAGGGGGCCTACAAAAAGTTGGAGAGGGGCTTTTTACAAAGACATGTAGTGATAGAACAGAGAGTAGTGTCTTTAAATGGAAAAAGGGTAGATTTAGATTAGATGTAAGGAAGAAGTTCTTCACTCTGAGGTTGGTGAGGCACTGGAACAGGTTGCCCATGGAAGCTGTGGCTGCCCTCTCTCTGGAAGTGTTCAAGGCCGGGCTGGATGGGTTTTTGAGCAACCTGGTCTAGTGGGAGATGTCCCTGCAAGGGGTCTGGAACCAGATGATCTTTACGGTTTCTTCCAACCCAGAATATTCTATGAGTCTAATATCTTTGTGTTCTTACTGAGATAAGGGCCAGTGGTTTTGAATGGCATCTGGTCTTTTTAAGCTGTAGGCTTGAAACAGTGTGGATAGCAAGAGGAAGGAGGGAAGTGCCATCAGTCCTGTTTTACAGCCAGAGAGACTTGAGGCATGCACAGTTTCCTCCAGGACCTCACCCATAGGATTGCTCACCTAGATTCTAGGGGCCCCCTCTAGGAATTTAAAGAATTTCTTCCTCAAGAAGGAACAGTGAAACAATTTCATGAGCAAGGGGCATGCTGTGAACAGCCTGTCATAAGGCACGTAGGTACAGCTTTGGAATGAAGATGGTTTTTACACACTCAGCCTGATGGCTGTTGAGGGCCAAGCCTGTGGTCACAGGAGCAAGCTGAAGCAGGAACTGTAGTAGAGCTTTTCCTCGGTGCATGAACAATTGGGGGAAGCTCTGTCGTTTTGAGGAATTTCCGAGGACAGTAAATTACACACTAGATCACAGCTCTATTATGTTTTTGGGGAAGGCATTTGGAAATTAATGTTTCATATTAAAATTTAAATGGGGAATACATACATCTCTGCTACTCGCAGGCATCCTCAAACCTGGCCTGCCCTAACCTAACATTTTCACTCCTATTGAGGTGGGTTTAAGCAGAGTCTGGGTTGACAGCAGCCAACCATGTAAGCAGACCATGGCTATGTCTGTGCCTCTGTTCTCTGCTGCCAGACAAGGATGGTATTAGCTGTCCCTACTTCACATGGTGTCCAGAGAGAACCTGGGGCAAGAAATAACACAGCAGTGCTTGCACTAATAGCCTGATAAAGTGACACCTGTAGAAATACCTAGAACGCAAATGAGACATAGTTCCCCTTTCAGCCAAAAGGAAGGATTTCATTGCCAGGAGTGGTCAATCTGAGGTGACCTTTGAGTTCTTTCTAAAACAAATATCACTTTGTGTAAATCAGATGATTGAGAGGACTCAAGGGAGCTAATGCTTTTTTCTGGGCTGGGAGAAACCTTCCATTTATTTAAAAATGTTCCATTAGAAGGTGTCTAAAAGGTGGGTTAGATATCCTGTAGTGGTGGGTTGATGCTGGCCTGCAGCTAAGCACCCACACAGCCAATCACTCCCTACCTGAGAGCAGGATGGGGAAGACAACAGGAAAAGTGAGAAAACTAGTGGTTTGAGTTAACTACAGGTTAATAAGGAAAGAGGAAAGAAAAAACACATTATGTGAAGGCAATTGCTCGCCATCTTCCACAAGCAGATGGATGCCCAGAAAGTCTCCAAGCAGTGGAGAAGTGGTGGCAATGGCCACCTTGGAAGACAACCTTGCCTGCCACCCCTGTTTTTTATTGCTGAACATGATGTTACATGGTTTGAAATATCTTCTTTGTGAATTCGAGTCAGCTTTCCCAGCTGTAACCACTCCCAGAGGTGAGACAGAGGCAGAATGGGAAAAAGAGAAAGCCTTGATGCCGTGCAAGAACTGTTCAGCAATAGCCAAAACATTGGTGTGTGTTATCAATGCTGTTTTAGCCACAAATTCAAAACACAGCACTTTATGGGCTGTTGTAAAGAAATTCAACTCCATCCCAGCCAAACCCAATACACCCATCTTGTTTGGCTTACTCAAGGTGAGAGTTATGATGGGGAGGGCTTTGGGGCAGAATTCATTACAGGCTTCAACAGAGCTAAACTGAAGTTTGGAGTAAAGATACGGGCTGGGTGCAGAGATGGTGGATTAAGGTAACAGCATTCATGCCATGTGATAAGATGGTTGTCAAAGTGAAACCTCTCTTACAGGCCACCACCATAAACAGACAGGTGCTCAAAATAGTCTGCAAATGTAGTCAAGAATCCCTTAACAAAGTCCAGTGGTGCAGCATTATAACATGCAAATGCAGAACTATAATTACCAGACAACCTGTCACAGTGAGTTAGCTGCTCTGCAGGAGCTGCTCTTTCCTGCAAAAAACATGGACTGGATTATTCCTCTGTCAGAGAGAAACAAGCCATTCCAAATCATCTTTTGCAAAACTTTTTCCCATGCTTCCTGTTCCTGCACACCCACCTTGTACCTTCTATTCCACCCACATTCCTAATACAACCCCTCCAGCACTCTGTAGGGCCAACATCACAGCCCACTGGTTTCTGCCCTCACCCAGCATTGTCTCAGTTCTCATGCAGGATTCTGTCGAGCACAGGTATGGGGGACAAGTTGCTGCTTCCTTACCATGCACAGCAGGTGCTGGATCAGGTTAG
Organism: Chloroceryle amazona; assembly: GCA_027560015.1. NCBI lineage: Eukaryota > Metazoa > Chordata > Aves > Coraciiformes > Cerylidae > Chloroceryle > Chloroceryle amazona. The sequence continues at coordinate 6,282 of JANHFX010003894.1, forward strand.
TTGATGTGTGGTAACTGACCACGCACAGGCTGAGGAACATGCAAAATCATCTGGGAAATAAACTCTGCATAATTGTGCAGTTACAGTGGATCTGCTCATGAATGGCAATTGGACTCCTCTTTGAGATCACAGTCCTGAGAAACTGCTTCATGAATAACTGGAAATGGTTTTCTGAAAGGAGTTCGGTTTTACTGTAGATTTGTTCTTAAAAAACCCACGATTCTTACACAAGGCTGAGATTAATTCCAACAGCAAATCATTTCAGTTTCAAATGCAGGTACCTTTCATGTCTGATGTGCAAATACAGCCCCAAAACTAACAGTGCCTTCACGGATGGTGCAATTCACACCCATGCTTGCCTACTGTAAGCCCTTGTTTCTTCTGGCAAACCAAGAATCACAGCCATGGACAGTGGCAGAAGTAGGGAGGCTTTCTTGATCAAGATGAATGGGTTAAAAAAGAAACTCTAGTAAAGGCTGCTCTGGTCTTTTGTGTTTTAACAATGAGAGGAAGCTCTGCCTAGTTTGAGGAATTTCCCACGTCTCCAATTCAGATGTTGGAAAACTGCTTTATTAAGCCTCTCTCTAAGAGGTGTTAAAAAAATAAAAATAATCAGGGAGATTAGGACAAAGATATCTTACCAGAGTCTACACATGTTCTGTTTGTTTGTTTTTTAAACTTGGATCACCAGAGGTAAAGTCAGACAAATCTAGGGAAGTTAAATAATGACAAATGCCAAACACACCAGGTTCCTGAGCTGTCTGAGACATTACTGAATTCAGACAAGTGTCATTACTACGCAGATGCTAAAGATTTGCTCCTAAATTTACTTATGTACCACTTTGTTGTGCAGCTTTTCTAGACATCGCATGGCAGATTATGTGACAGAAATAGATGAGGAATTTTCTGGGTGAGAAGATCTGTGGGTTGAGAAATGCCATTTTCACCATGCAAGAGCAAGTGATGGAGCAAGAAGAAATGGAGCCTCAGGCATTCAAATTCCCAGCGTCCTTTCTCTCGCTAATCCCTTACCTGTTACAAGCTCATTGCCTCCCATAAAATTGTCACTGAAAGTGAGAGTTACAGCATTCAAACAATAACACCTTTCTTCTCCAAACCTTAAAGCTCCTTATGCATGTAGGTGGGCATCAATTTCCCTCTGATGGGGAGAAAGTTGTACACAGTCAAACCAGAGCTGTGTTTTTTTCTGAATCGTGATCATTTAAGCAACCAGGGGCTACTGCTGCATCAGAGATGTTTGGATGAAGCAGGATTTTTGGGGTTATAGACATCAATGGAGGTGAAAGAATCAGTAAGCATCTCTTCACCACCACCTCTGTGACACTGAGCACTTACAAAAGGACTCCAGCACTCCAACATCACACCAGAAAACTGGATTTCATTTAAGAATCTCAAAACACAGGTAAAAAAGACTGGAAACAAGATAAATGTGACACTCAGTACACAGCAGTGTCTTAGCCTATGGCTGTGGCTGCTGCAAGTCGCTCACCCCTGTCAGCAAACATCATCTAATATGAAAATGAAGGGGCATGCAAGAGATTCTCTTAAGAAAATCCATCATTTTATACAGCTGACAAAAATCCAGCGCTTGTTATCTGCATTGCAAATCCCATCCACTCTAAGCATAAAAAAAAATAGTGAAAAAAAATCCAAATGTTATTGCAGTTTATCTGTGGGTTTTTCTCTGAAACCCTGTAGCATTCCTTAGGAGGTAATACAGACCAGATTAGCACAGTATTTCCATGTACATCCCTCTTTACCTCTGCAACCACAAGCTTAAAATAGATTAATTGGATTCTCTGTCAAAATTCACTATCCAAGCTAACAGACAGTAGCACATTGTCAGAGGCTTGAGTGGTGAAATTCATATCCTGAAAAGCCAAAAGTGTCCTGCAGAAAACTGTCAGCAAGTCACCAGAAAATGAAACATGCACCGTTTGCACTTCTCCCAGTAGAAACATGAAGCAGGTTTACTGGTCATGCAAAGATTGCACCGCAATGCCAGTATCAGGCCCTGAAAATTCCTTCAAGCCGCCTTCACCTGCCCCAGATTGTCCATACCGCACAAGGAGCCCGATGCTACATTTCACACACATCATCCATACCTGTAAGGATAAGTGCTGGTCGTGTCTGTCTTTTCCAAACTCGTCCTCCTGTGCTGGGAAGGAAACTTCCCATCCAAGTGTCAACTCCTGCCTCGGTCTCTGCCCTTTGTTTTCCCAAGAGCTGGAGACACACCTGCTTTTCCCTGTGTGCAGTTGGTTGTTGGGTTTGAGGTTTAGGTTTTTTTGTTTTGCTTTTCTTTTTGGAACAAATTAAACAGCCTGTGAGCAATTCCCAGTAAGTGAGAGACAGAACCTTTTGGCTTGTGGTGATTTAATCAAGCAAACCCCGTGACCTCCACTTCCTGCGATCAGTGGGAACCGATCCCTCTCCACCAGCACGGGGTGGAGTCGCAGTGAAAAAACACAAGCCTGAGAGCACTGTGCTGGGTGGGCAGGGCAGATCTTCCTTCTCCGTTTGTTGTGTCAGAGAACACGGTGATTCCTGCTGGTCCGAAACACGGAGATGACCTCTGGCCAGGAAGGAACCTGGGAAATATTTTCTAAGTAATTTCCTGCCATGGGGGAGAAAGTGGATGCAAGGGACACTTGGGTGGGGGTGCTAATGGTGCTAACAGAGCTGCTGGGGAGCGCAATTTCAAAACAAGAAAAGCACTTTTTTTTTGGTCATCAGAGGTGTGGAAGTAAGAGAAGTTACTTTTATTCCAGTTGTCACTATACACAGTGATCTGGAGTCTAAGTTATGTACGTACTTCTCAGACTTCGAGTTACGGTGACTTTCATGCTAAGAGGTGCTGAGGTAACTTTGTAAATTAATGTAGAAGAGCCTTTCCACATGGAGCTCATGTTCAGCAACACCCCAGAGTTGCACCTGTGGCACAAGGGCTCCTTGTCAATATGCAGAAGAAATCTGGGCAGGCTCACGCTTCCAGAAGGACAGTTACCCCTGGAGCAACCCCCAAACTGTGCTGTATAGGTCCTGCAGACTCACGCTGGGGCTCCCAGATCAGGATTTTCATGTACTAGCCAAACAACTGCACCCAAGAAAGGTGGGAATGAAACAAGCACCTGAGGCTTAGTCCTGGTTATGCTGATGAAATGAAGGGCACTGTAAAAGGCATCCTGGCTTTGCACCATCTCTGATGTTCTTTCAAGATAACAAACTACAGCACTGTGGACCAACATCAGTGTGATGGCTCTTGCTTTCTGGAGATATCATCTACTCCTTCTTGTCTGTAAAAGTAGCTGAGAACAGCTAGTGTCTAGTGTCTCTCTCCATTTCAGGGTCTGAGTGGGGTGTTTCTGGAACATCTTTCTGAGGATGTCTTAGGATGGAAAATAGCATGTAGGACTCCAGACTCTACAACTAACAGCATCCTTCTTTCTGGACACAAGAAAATAGTAACTTGGTACCTCCACTCTGGATTGCTTTTTAGTTACTCTATCATGATCCAGTTCATAGAGTTATAGAATGTTTTGGGGTTGGAAGGGACCTTTAAAAGGCATCTAGTCCACCACCCTTGCAGTGATCAGGGACATCTTCAATGAGTTCATATTATAAAAGAAGAATGGACATTTGGAGATTTCACTGCTGAATGCACTTCAGCACATGACATATGCTTTTTTTGTTGTTTTTTTTTTTTCACAGAGAAGGAGAGAAAGTGACAGAGAAGGAACCTGAATGGTATATCCCAAATTTATATGCTTTCAATTAATTAGTGTGATCTCTATTTCCTTATATTTAACAGCAGTCTCTATGTTTAACACCAGCCACTTCATTTCAGGGGGCTTTTCAGTTTCATTTTCTTTTGTCTGGCTAGAGTTGGAAGTTTTATTCCCATTTATCTCCTTGTGCTGATTGGGATGAGTAAAATATGATGGCTAGGATCTAGGAAAGAAAGCCCTTCTGTGATAGATTGATTAGAGTGACAGAATGATTATTTCTTTAAAGTAGAGCACCGGAGTGATTATTTTTTTAAGTATATAGAAAGTGCTCATACCATGTTTATTGCTGTCTTATTTTCCTGACCTTTATTCCCATCTATACTGCAGTTTGCTGGTCAGTTCGGTGGTGGGTGGAAGGTGGTTCCCACCCCTCAGGAGTTTCCAAGGTTTCAGAACTTTTCCTGTTCAACATCGAGGTAAGTTTAAAGTCTACAGGAAAGCCTAGGGCAGATTTTGCTGCCAAATCTGGGAACTGAAGAGAAATGGGTACTCTAGAGAATGGTTAGATGAATGTCTAAAACAGCTCAGAAAAAAGTATCTATATTGGCTCAGACTATAGATACTTACTGACTAACAGGAGGAGCCTTGAAGACTAGCTCAGGAGCACATATCTCCACTGCTGCATTTCCAGGGAAGTGAGATGAACACTCCTCTTTGTGGAAACAACTCTCTGCAATCAACATGTCATCATATTATGCAGAAAGGAATGGCTCTTTGGACTTCAAGATAAGAGCTGACAGATATGGTTCAGCAACAGCATTACCCAAAAAGTTGATTTTCTGAACTGCCAACTGGTGCTTAGGCTGGACATACAAGTTTTGAAGGGAACCAGGAAAGTCTGAACTCCTGATATTTGATATTTAGCAGGCATGAGTAAATACAAGCTATGCTAGGTTTGGATTAATCTGGTTTAGAGAATAAGAAAGGCTTGCAGGACCTCAGAAGAGTCCTATCATCTTTTTTCTTTCTGTATCCTGTGGTCTGCTTTTGCATGGCAAAACTTAATTCGTTTGTACAGAGCCGAGCACTATGGGGCTCTGAATCTGGCTGGGGCATCTCAGTACAACTCTACTACAAATCATTAAACACCATGGGTCACTAGAAGGATGTTAGAGCAGGTATCTCACAACCCTGTCCTGTCATCTAGGAGTGTTGTGACCACCAAGTGAACTGCAATGCTCTAATGTGCACAGGGACAGCAGAAGGATATTTCTGTTGTCTTGGTAACCCTGGCAGAGAGCAAAAAATTAACCTCTGCTCATACCGTGGACAGCAAATCCTGACTCACTTTGCTCTAGTGCTCTTGGAAGGAAGGAAGTAGATGTCTCATTATACATCTGGCTTGTGTAATATATTCAGAACTGACAGTAGTGCTGAAGGCTGCACAGTTTCATACAGAAAAAAGCAACATGCTCTGGACTGTCTCACTTCAGCCTGTGGTTAAATGAAACTATTTACCTGCATGAACAAGGTCCACGAAGATTCCTTTTTTCCTGGAGCATCAGGAATCCATCGCAGTGATAGAGCAATTAATGTGGGTATTTTGAGCATTGTGCATGGACATTGTCTAGCTTTATGGGTTTCTTTTGTGTTTCTTTGGGGATTTTTAGGCTAATTACCACACATATGAATTTCATCTTAGGAGAATGATGATTACAACACCGTGTAATGTAATTGTGCTGAGAAGGTGCAAAATGCTAAATGGCTATTTAATCTTCTAGAGAAAAGCACAGAAAAACCGTATGTGGGAAACTGAAACTGGACAAATTCAATTTAAAAGCAAACGTCTATAATTTCAATCAATCCAAGCAATCAACCATCCAAGCAAACTTCCATGCAATTCACTACTACTTGACACATTCCAGTCACAGCTGGCTGCTTTCCTACATGAGGTACTTCATTCTTCTTCACTGTTTGCTTAGACAGAGATACGGCCATTTGACATCCCTGGTACAGGACGTGCTCTTTGAGCCTTTAGACTTGTTGGAGGTCTTTTATTATTAAAGTAGGGACCTGTGTGCTTTAGAGGACTGTGTTTTTAACAACATGTTTTGTCTGGGGTTATATAAAATTTCATGTGCTAAAATCAATACTGACAGTAGGCACCTGAGGGCCTTCATAGTTGATGGGAAATCCCAGTGCAGAGACCCTGGCCAAAGTAGGGACTTCTGCAGAAAGATAGAGAACTCACTGAGCTCTTGTGAAGACCAACAGAGGAAGTGGAAAACGCCTGTAACTGGTCGCCTTTGTGTTCATGCGATTGTTGGATTTCCCCCTAGCAAAAGACATGCAGTAATTCCTCCAGGGATTCTTGAGTCCCTACCCACAAAGCACAACCCACCCATCCCTTTCTGAAATTTCAGGAAGCTTCCTTTGGGTTAGCTGGGCTCTGTTTAAAATAGACGGCTTCAGGCCATGGCCTATTTTCCCATCCTTTCTTCTGACAATGGACAATGGAGGAAAGGCTTTTTAATGGTATTTTACCAAACAGAAGTGACCACCTGAGGGTTTTGGGTGTGGAGAGCCCTGCAAATCTGTATCCTACATAACATGGGGCTTGAGGACTCCATACAATGTAGAGTGCTGTGGAAATCCTACTTGTAATTACCTGCACATGGAAGTTGTTAATAGAAATAATAGTAACAACCCAGAGAAACCTATCAGTCAGGAGGAGACCTTTGTGTTGAGGGTGTACAGACCCAGAGCTCCTGCTCCAAAGAGCAGGAAAAGTAGTAGCTGAAGATACGCAGATGGGATAGGACAGGAACATAAGGAAAGGCCCTGGTCCTGTCAAGTCAAAGGTACAAGCTAGGACAATGCTCAGGCTGGACATGATGTGTCCAGGAGCAGACTCCATCAGAAGAAGATGAAGAATTTTGTTATCATCCAGGTAGAACCATCACTGAGATAGCCAAAACCTGGGTGGAGGAAAACAGATATCTCCTGGAGAGGGAATCAAGAAGAACCTGCAGGATTTAGGCAGGGTGTGAATGGGAGCTTTTGAAGAGTTAAAGCTCCAGTAGTGCACAGACCTTGGCATGGGAGTGACCTCATGCACATGAATAATCCAGCTGGGATTGCTTTCCCAGCCAAGACCTTTCTTTTGAAGTGTGGTCAATGTGGCACATAGTCCAACATGGTGGCGCAATTGGTGTGTTGGATTACGATCAAAGAAATGGTATTCCTCTGGGGCAAAGCGGATGGTGTAGGGAAAGAGCTCCAGGAACTTTTCTTCTCATCTTGTCGCCATGACAAACACAAAAGTGGGGAGGCAGACTACAGGTATACTGCCTTTTCTTATGTTCTCATACTCCTTTAACTTAATAATTTATTTACAAGGGAGAAAGCCTTCTGTAGGTAGGCGTTAGGATAATAAACTTGCCTAGGAAAATGTGGATTTAAAATCCTTGATCTAACAGCAAATATCATACATGGTATTAAGGTGCAACACCTTGGGCACTTCCTCCAGAGTGATTTTCATGTTTATGAAGGTGAAGAAGGGATCTGCTAGCTGTAAGAGGCTCCAAGGTGAAAGAACAGGGGCTGTATAACCACTATGGATTCACATTTAACAGGTGCTGGCTGAAGTACATGTCAGTGGGTAGCATGTACATTGAGTTCATGGATTTGAGAGAGCATTCTGGTCATACAGCTGCATCCCAGTCACCCTTCTGCCCTAAATGTCCATCAGTTCACTGCAAATCCCAAGAGGGCAGGCGACAGCAAAGGTCAGGTCCCTCCATGGGAGCTGTGGAGTCACCACATGCATGACTAGAGGTAACTGAGCCCAGAGAAAAGCAAATACAAAAATGATTTATAAATTCCAGCTTGCAGAGAGTCCATATATATATCTATCTATCTATAGGCTATTCATGCAGCAAGCCATTTCCTCTTTTGCATAGAAAATGACTATTCAAACCAGAAATTCTGTCTATACAGAAACCTTTGTATTTGGAACAATTCCCTGTGAAAGGCACTTTTCCTGTCTGAATCTGATCTTTTTTCTCCTTTGCAGACATGAATGAGACATCTTCACCATCATATGTTCCCTCTGACCACAGGTCTAGCTCCCAGACCTTGTTGGTTTTTTTTTTAATTAAATCAAACTCTTCTTTGCTTTCCTTCTTTGCCTTGGGACAAGGAGCACTCTTTCTGCTGCTGAAGACAACATTGCTGCAAAGGTCCCCTGGCCAGCTATCCATGACACCTTTTAAGAGGCAATCCCATGTGTATTGGGAGAAGCAAACTGAGGATAGGGCTGGGGTTGTTTTAGCAATGGGTATGCTTTATGTATTGCAATGTTTGTTAATTCCTTCCCTACCACCTTTTAGACTGATCACACGGTTTCTCTGAAGGACAGAGATATTGTCATTTTTTGTCATCTCAATGATAATGAATACCTATGTGGTTCCTGTTGGAGGCTTGTCTCGAAGGACAAATACCTAAAGGACAAGTATGTTTTGTTTGACTGTTCAGCAGCTGGAAAAGGTGTCCAGCTAGTCAAACACCAGTTGTGTGGTTGCCAGCTGTATGGTGAAGACTTGTGTCTGGCCAACAGCCAGGACAGGCACGTGAGGCAGGAGGCACGTGAGTTGACTGATGATATTAGGAAGGGAAGGAGAGTACAGAAATGAATTGGGGTGCACTGCGGGGAGGTAAAGGATAGGTCTGTTGGAAATACAGGAGAAAGTCAGGAATGGAGGCATAGAGAGAACACAGAAGGACTACAGCAGGGTCTAGGGCAGGTGTGGTGGCTTCCATATTGTTATGGTATTACAGGGAATATGGTGGGACTCCATGATATTGCTGTAGGTAGTGTTGGATGTAAAGCTGGGAAAAAAATAATTACTTCTGTGGTTCATAAGACAACTTTGTCTTTTTATAGTTCTATGCTAAGCAGGTGGGAGGTTGCTGAAGATTCCCAATTGTTACTGCACCCTAAGGATTCTGGAGAGAGAAGCCCAGGCCAGTGTCCTGGGTGTGAGGCAGTGATGAGCCTGGAGCCAGAGAAGTATGGAAGGCCACCCTTGGCTTCAGAGGAGGAGAATTTAAGCAGGCTTTTGTCAGTGTTACTGGAAGAGGATGGGTGGTTCACCCAGATGGTCATCTTCTAATAGAGGCTTTCTTGATTGCTTATAGACCTGTGAAATGGGGCAACTTTGCACTGTAACAGCATTAAGGAAGGATGCAGATTATTTTCTGGATAGAGTGGTAAAAAACTGGTAGAATTCAGTTGCTCATCAGAGGAATATTGACAAATGCCACTCCCACCACTCCCAAGATCATTCTCCTTCATCCACCACCTGGTAGAATTTTTGCATTGCACTTCCTTGTGGCGGTTGGCTAAACTTCCTACAAATGTCTTAGCTTTGTGCCTGATCCATGATGTTCATCAGTCCATTAATCACTAATGGAAGCAGTTCAGTGCAAAGAGGTGCAGTTATATTGCAAAACACAAAGATGCCCGCACCAGATGTGAAGAAAGAGGCAACACCTCACCTCTGAGCATCTGCTCTTACCGTAATACTTTGCTCTCAGCTCACTGTCCAGGCCTGCCATTACACATGAGGAGGACTGGTTGCCTTGGGGTTCAGACCCAGCTGAAGTAAGAGTAAAATGCTGTAGAACAGGGTGGTATTTGAGCATCAAGTCTCTTAAGCCTTGCTAGATATGGAATCCTTCTCTCAGCAGCCTCGCTTACAGGCTTTTCC
>JANHFX010003895.1:0-13599 GCA_027560015.1 Chloroceryle amazona
TCTCTGGAATTACCCAGATTTGTCAAGTGTTTATCTTGAAATTTCCCTTTGCTACTCACGAAATTCGTTTTGTAAGAATGTTCTCAGGCTGCTCACCTCAAACCAGCCCCAGAGCAACCAGCTAGAGATGAAAACAACACTCTATTGATACAGGACTTTTGTTAGCATGCTTACTTTCCTATTTACATCCCAACTGATTTTATTTTTTTTTTTAACCAGAAAAGTCAAGAAGCACAACACGAAACACTATTGAAAAACACATTTATTTTTTCCCCATTATATACACATCTGTTGTTTGCTAGCAGGTGTACAATACCGACCTGCAGTTTGTTTTGTTTCATCTTTGAAATTCTTGTGTTGCAAATGTCTGTGTACAGATTAAGGGACTCCCCTTAAAAAGGGACTACACTCCCTCCCCCCCAATTAGTATTTATTAAAATTAAAATCAATTTGCCTAGACTTGTGATTTGCAAACTTACCCTTCGAGCACGGCTCTAATAGATCTTGTGGGGAGAGGGGAACCTGACCCTTTCTTTGGAGGATTATTGCAGGATACAGTCTCTTGTCAAATGAATTTAAGATGGGTGATGTTTATTGCCATTGTCTTCCCTGTCAGGCTAGCCAGGAAAACACAATGCATGTGTGGTGGGTTACACACAAAAAGCTGCCGAACATGTGCTAAGATGCAGGTTGGCACTTGCCTGTGAACTATCCAGGTACAAGTTGATCTTCACCACCATGATCATCTAACATGGTCCCAGACACCTTCATTTGTTTCAGCTCCTGCTGCTAGTAGCTATAGTAGGACATGAGCATTTTGCTCAGGGAAGGTGCAAACAAGCACGAAGACTTTTGAATTATGTTAAAATAACTTGATTTGAAAAGAAAGAATCATCCCTTTTTTCATCTACCTACTGTGGTGGGGCTAAGGCTTGATTTGTTTGGTGAAATGCAGTCTGTTTGAGAATGGTTTTCAAAACCAGAAGATCACCCTGCATACAGACTGTTAACTGTAGCCCTGTTATTCAAGTGGCCCAGGTCTCCTGGAGGAGGCACGGTGAGGAAACCACCGCCAAAGGCATAAATCATAAGAAAACAGGATCAAGGTTTGAGAACATTGCTGGTTCTGCAGTGCTGTCCCAAGAAATGAGGGACTGTGATTGATGCAGTCACTCTTCATCACACTGGGTAAAAAGCAGTGTTACTTTTAGAGACTTTCTGACCACAGTTTCAAGACTGACTTGTATTGCAGATAAACACAGCACCAGGGAGGAGATGATGAAATGCAACTCTTTAACAGTTCCAAAATAATCTATGCAGTTTGTATAAACAGTGACAAGAGAAGCAGCTCAAGGACATTTCAAATGGTGCTGCTGGTGCGCTTGGTCTAATAATGTAACTCCCAAAACACTCTACCCTCGAATTCCACTAACATCCCGTCTTTAAAATGGTAATCAGGTACTGATTCTGAATGCCAGAAAAACAGTTATGACAAAATAAGACTGTTGTGATACAAGGAACAAGGAGATTTCCTGGCTATTGAGTTATTTGCTGAATTCTGAGGAAAACAATAAGACAAGGGGGTAGAGGAAGGCTGCAAACAGATGTAAGGATAACAGCCTCTGAAGACGTTATTACTCTGTTGACGGGTTTTTACTAAAGACAGATTTGTTTCCATCACAGTATTAAGACCCCAACACACATAATTCTTTCTGAAACACTTTCTCTTTCCAGTCTCAAAATCTCAATTTACAGTTTGTTTCAGCAACTCGCCAAGACCCAGACTACTGTCACAATTTAGCATTCTAAACCTGGACTGCTTCATTAGGTAATACATGAAGCTATCGCTGGCTACTGTACACCTGCAGCAGTGTTATGGTATGAAAAAAAAAATCAAGTACATGACAGAATTATATCTTGAAGAGACAAAGTTCATCCGAGTGGATGCTCACTGATTAGTTAATTTCAGCTTCAAACTATTGCATTTGCAGTTATTCATACAAAAAGTACAAAAAAAATATTTCAGAGAGTGGTTTTTTGATTATGAGTCTTCCCAGGAAACAGAAGTGCCTGCAGTTTTTCCATTTCCCAATTTCTCACTATTGACCTATGGATTTCTCTCCTTAAAAAAATAATTTTATATAAAGTTAAAATGGTAACATCTATTTTCATTGATGCATTAAAGTTAAGTTTACTAATCAGATTTGAACGTCAAGACATAAATAATAGAAATATTCAGGTTTTACATTAACAAAATGTGAAAAAAACCCCATGACCATGTTGTTTTTTACTCCCCAAAATAAACATGTACATTCTATTTATTCCAAGAGTCTTGAAGGTATGTTTAAAAGAATATTCTTCATTTGACTGTCTGCATTCCAATATAAATGATTTCCATTTCCCACTGCAAATATGAAATTAGAATCATGATGTTCCATACTTAAGAGAAAATATGTAATATACTGGAGTTCATTCACAAGCTGCAAGACTTCTGTTTAATAAACACCAAGAACAGTATTGAAAATTTCCAATATTTTCACATATATAGCAAACATTCAAGTCCCTATTATTTCTTTTATAAAAGCATCCTGATCCATTTTTAGTAAAGACAGTGTGCTTAAAAAAATCAAATATATAGTACATTTGTTTCTGTACACATACATGTAAGATGTCCTGACAAAAGTATAAATATAGAATCCTATAGTTTCACTGTTTGCACGTTCTTTGGTGAACACAACCTTGTATCACATGATATAAGTACCATCTTTGTAGTATTTCATGGATTCTAGTTGTTGAGTCATTGCAAGGACATCCTGAAATCCTGTACTGAGTCCGGACATGTGTTGAAAATAAGCTTCCTTCTCCACTTGGACAGTTAGGTTGTTCACACCAGCATCTTTCAGAATAGCTGTAATCTGAAGAGAGGATGATTGTTAACATTTGTATTATGCTTTATATTCATCCCACAGTAACTTGCAGTGTTCTGGCTCTGAAATACTGTAGATTAAAAAAATATCATAATAAAAGAATTCAATTGTCTGGAAAGCTAACACCAACTCAGAGGGTAATGGCTTTGTAACTTCTGCACAGTGTCCAATTCTCAGTGTCCTGCATGAGGCAGTTACTATCTTTTTAAGGAAAAGAAAAACCCAAGCCAGATAGATAATGATAAGCCTGTCATAAACACATGATTAGCATCCAGATACCCCTCTTGTATTCTGCCTCTTTCGCAGCATCAAATCCACCTCCTTCTCCTCCTTTTCTCAAAGCAGACGTAGTGCTGCTTTCAACACTGAGAATCATCCCAGCTTTTTTTTGTTTATTATTATTATTGGTTGTTGTTGTTGGTAGATGCTTTAGTAAACAACTCAATATGCAACTAATTCCAATCTAGTAGGCAAGAGTAAGTACAGGCTTACAGCTCTGAGACATTAATGAATAGCTACAAAAATATTCACAAACAGCAGCTTCAAACTTCTATCTATGACCGACAAAGGGCTAAAGAGTAAGAAATGAAGACATTAGGCTCTAAAAATCTTGCACCTTACCTGCTGTACAATTCTCTGTTCCATCACATCCGAGACTACTTGCACATGTATTGTACCTGCCACAACACTTGCTGAGTGACACCAAAAATGAGGGTCTCTGTAGGATATGACTCCCTCTATTTTTTGAATCTGTCAAGAAATTACATTAACAACAATTAATTCAAGAACACATTTTACACTTGTGTATGTGCATGGATATTGGCGACAAATACTTCACAGGGAAACAAAGCTGTATAGCAAAGCAGCTTTCTACTTAAGCTGTATTCAGACACATGTAGTACTGAAAGGTCACCTTGCTACCACTGGTGAAGAGTAGAACCTAGAAGTCAAAATAAATGAAAAATCCATCAAAGCACAATGCTAAATAGGATGAGAGAAAACTGATTGTGTACAGATCCCAATAACATCAGTGGACAGATAACTAGAAAGCTGGATGAGCATTTAACTATTTCTAAGGCATCTGTTACCAGGATAAGCAGCTATTTAGTTATCATAGTTGGACTTAATGCAGAGACATAGTATCTTTCCATAATTTATCACTTCTTTAAATTGATGTTTGTACTGCATCTGTCTGGGATGGATTTAGCTTTCTTCACAACAGCCTGTACGGTGCTGAGTTCTGTATTTGTGCCTGTAACAGCTTTGGTTACACCCCAGTGTGTTGTCTGTTGCTGAACAGTGCTTGGGCTTTGTCAAGGCTTTCTGTTTTTCTCACTCTGCCCCTGCACCAGCAAGCAGGCTGGGGGTGGGCAGGAGCTGGGGAGGGGAACAGCTGGGAACTTGGTGCTCCAAGCTGGCCAGAGGGATTGCTGCATGCTGTTTAACGCCATGCTCAGCAGTAGAAACTGGGGTAGAGGAAGAAGGGGTGGTTTTAGCTTCCAAGATGGCTGTGGCTTAGAGGCTACCTGTGTATTGGCTTGCTTGTGTGAGGTGGAGCACTGCTTTCCTCTCCAACCCCATCTCTCCTTCACCTGTTAAACTGCCTTTATATTGCTCCCAGATTTTCCTGGCTTTTGCTCTTCCTGTTCTCTCCCCAGTCCCACTGGCAGTGGTGGTGGTAAAGTGGGGAGCAAGCAAGTGGCTGTGTGCATGCCTGGCTGCTGGCTGGGGTCAATGTAGAGCAAGCATATTGCTTTATTGTGATGTGTTTTTTAATATATTTTTTTCCTATTACCTTCTAATGAATTGCTCTTTGTTTTAAAAAAATATTTTTTTTCCCCTCAATTTCCCAGAATTGCTATCTCCTTTCATCAAAAAGTGAAACTGCACTCTGCACTTCACCTTCCTTTTGCTACAAAAGTCTCTCCCAGTCAAATGACATTTACTCTTTTCCATGCAGATAAGAAGACATCTTCCCTTCTACTAATCAACAGGACACTATCAAGATAGTCTTCCTTGATGCCTCTAGATGATGGCATCCTCAAAGAACATAAAGGTCTTTGACAGAGAGCTCCTCTCCACACTTACATCTCCACTACAGTCTGTGCAGGAACTTCAAATGATCTGACAGTGAAGACTAAATACATCATCAAAGTAGATACTGTACTGCAGCAGCCAGGAAGAGAATAGATTAGAATGAAGTAATTAGAAAAAAAATAGCTTTACTTTTGCCATCTTGCATACTGTGAACCAGCATGCCCTTCGTGATAAGGACAGATAAAAAAACCTGCAATTACAGGCACCAGATAGAATCCTGTAGCCTGAACTATACACATCAAGTTTAAAAAGGCTGCAAGCTTTTGGGAATTGCTATGTTACTTTCGTAATACTAAAAATCTTTACCACACTGTTGCCATACTTGTCTGAAATCATGAACTACCATTAAAAGTAGAAAAGAGTAGAAGTGTTTTAGCTGCAAAAGAACTTTATTTAGTAGAACTCCTAATTTTGTCACATCTCTGCAAAATAGATGTAAAACAATTTGAGATACGAAGTTGTGTAAGATAATGGAAGCTGTCAGACTGAACTACTTGAGTTTAGTAATTAGTAAAACCAGTTATAGTTTTGTATGTTTGTATATGAAAACATTTACAATTGTAATTCTGACCTTTTCTAAAGCATCGTGAAGGTCCTTCTCCTGTTCTGGAGGTATCCTCAACAAAAGCACTTGACAAGCATCTTTTAATAGCGGGATAACACTAAGAAAAATCAATGTAGCAATGAAAAGGGAGCAGAGAGGATCAGCTATGAGCCATCCAAATTGCTGAATAAATATGGTGGATACGATAACACCAACACTGCCAAGAGTATCTGCTAACACATGCAGAAACACACCTGAAAACAAAATAAACTGAATGATTAAGTTGAACAATCCTGTTTAAAACATGTATATTTATGTTCAATAGTGGAAACACAGTCAGGCTTATTAAATAAACACCTTTCAAGATAAAGAGAAGCAACCATCTGCCTAACTTGGTGCAAAGCAAAACAAAACACTTAGCTTTTCTAATGTTTAATTAAAAAGCAATGTAAAAAAAAAAAGATTACAGTGCAATGATCTAGGCAGGCATTCACAATTAAACCAAATGTGAACAGTCTTTAAATGTTAGTGGGATTTGTACTATATAGCATAATCTTAACTCTGTATAGAGGGACTCATTGATCATTAGCAGAGGATTAAAAAGATGAGTGTAAATGCACTGGTCTGCTAACGTGGACAGATATTAATGTATCATTTGGGTTTTGTATGCCAGCTCTGTTTCAATTTTATTAGAAGATTGTGTATCTGCCATTGCTAGGATTTTTGTTCTTTATACTGCTTTAATGGTGGGTAGCGTTCTCAATGTACACAGAAAAATAATCTCTAACCATTTTTAAGATTAGTGCCAATTAAGCGTCAGGATTTGAAAGAACATTGAAATAGCTAAAAGTAGGGGCAGACTTCACAAAAATGCCAGAAAACAGAACAGCCAGCTGAATTAGGATGTAAAATAACCAATGAAATATGAGACTCTTTGCTAAAATGCTTATGCTCTGACAAACTTACAGAAAAATCATTCCTTCACAGATTTTCTTACAAGACAACCTATTGGTAAATAAATACTTTCTAACTACCAGGGAAAAAATTATAAGAAGTAGTTATGCTGAAATTTTATATATACTGCCCTTCTCAATTAGCTTTTCACTTTAGATTTGAAAAAAAAAAAAGTTTCATCTTTATCACCTTATCTTCTAAATCACAAATAGAAACATATTCTAGATTGCTGGTCTGCATTTGTTATGCTGCTTCTTCTCCCCTTCTCAGTGTTTTCACCACCAGCTGTCACGATACCTAGAAGCATAGTAGTATCTCCATAGATAGATATCTTGTACTTTCATTTCCAGATGGAACTTAGAAACAAGGACTTTAAGCTTCTTCAGTAAGGTTTATAATGTCTGTTTAGTCATATTAGTGAAGACTGTAGATTAATGCTTTTTATTGGTCCTTAGGTATTACCCACATACAAGAAAGCTATGCAAAGAAACATTTCAAATATGTTTCTTCAAGTTAAACTCATTAATGAATAAACAGTTTGAGAAATTCATGTATATCAGATTAAGTGTCTATCAGATCCTTTCTGGAGAGAGATTTAAAGAATGATGCATAGTACAGGGTCGGATTCCAAGTATCTTCAAAGTCTGCTGCAAATCACATATATCACTTATGATCCAATAATCTGTACTTGCCTCTCATGTTGGTATTCATGCCTCCTCCAGAAGACCCGTGAGAATGTCCGTGGCTGTACCCATGGTCACCGTGGGAATGGCTGTGCCCATGGCTGTGGCTGTGCCCATGGTGAGAATGGCGGTGATCCGGTGAGTGACAACCTCCCCGAGAAGCCGCATGGGAGTGTGCGTGGCTAAAGGCACAGATACCAACAAGGTTGACGATCAGTCCTCCAACAGAGACTGGCTGTGAGGGGGAGAAAAGTGTTTAACTTTACTGTATCTTCCCAGATGACCAACTTTATTTTCTAGAACGCGGTGATAGAAACATGGTGCACATAATTAAGGAAAACTGTGGAAGCATCACATTAACAGAAATATTATATGGATTCCTTATCATATTCATTTCAGTATATAAGCTCATTTCAAAAGAATTTTCCATCTCTCTCAAAAAAAAACCCCTATTCTCCCCAACCTTCCCAAAACCCTCACCTGATAACTACCACCAAAATGCAAAACCTACTATTCAAAAATCAACAAGATAGGAAATTCAGTTTTAAGAAAGACTGATTGATTTTATTTACTTTCAAAGAGAGATGAAGTAGCTTGAATAAAAGATTTGCTCTACTTTTACTGGAAAAAAAAAGTATATTGTATCTAGGACACACATGGTCATCTAAAGTTATATTAAAGGAAGACTGTAATTACTTCTTTATTGGTTGAGTTGTGCTTTTTATCTGCTTGACTATTTTACTATTCTTACCTTGAGAAACTAGAAAGCATAAAAATAGTTCCATCTAATAAAGACTTAAGCAAGTCCTACTCAGGGTGTGTTAGCGCTTTCCTCGGCTATGCTGACTCTGCTCATGTAGGGGGTGTAACTCCTCCCACCCCCAAGAAACAAAATCAGGAGTGAAAATGAAGCAAATATTGAAGTTTAAAAAGGTAAAATGAAAATCAGGCCTTGACTCCAGCAATGCACATTTCCAGTTGCGCCTACATAAAAATATTTCTCTTTGCTAGTGAAGAGAGCAGGAGAGCATGAATTTGTGTGTGAATAAGAGCAAGAAAAGAAGTGAAGGTGAAAATGTTATAAAGGAAGGTTTGAATTTGCAAAATTTGCATAACAAAAAAAAAAAAAAGCAAACACCAAAAAATCACAAAAAAACCCCAACTTGAAGAAAATTAACTACTGCAATTCAAAGAAAGGGATGAAAGCTTGAAAATGTAAATGAGGAGCCCCTGAAGATGCTGTGGATGAGAGACACAGCTGCAGGTAGTACTAGCTATGCACAACTTCATGATTATTTACGCCATAGTAACACCCTCAGTGTATAGCTGACATGGGTATACAGAACAGCAGGACCAAATCTAGTCTTGTAAAGATTATTTCCTTAGTATCTTCTATTGTAGTAAGACCACTATCTAAAAAGAACAGAGCAGTAATACCTTAGGAAAAAAAGAATCAATTAAACTGTTACAATTAAACTATATTCAGCTCTATACATTTTCGTATTTTAAAACTAGACATAGTTTGGATTTTGCAATTAGAGTATGATATAAAAGACACAGTTTATATCTCCTAAGTATGCAACTTCAGTCTTGTGAACTTTTTTTCTAAGACTAACATAAGCAAACCATTAATTACCTGCCAAGCAACACTCAAACAGAATGACAAAACTTACAGTTAGCATATTTGTATCTATGTCTGGAGGATCCACCAGTCTGGCCACTGATTCCATGAAGACAAAGAAAGCAATTACCATCAGAAAGAGGCCATTAATAAATCCTGAGAGAATTTCTACACGTCCATACCTGAAAGCAAACATATGTACTTTTCAGGGTGAAGAATGGGTACTCGGAACAGATTTCAAAGTTATAATAAATAAAGTTACAATACATTTAATACAGGATTAAGATTGCTTTGGGTTTTCTTCTTCAATGCCACAAAATCCTGCTTTAATTTCTGGGTTAGTTAGTTTGCAACTGTGCAAACACCAATAGTATAAAGCTGTAACAATGTAAGTATTTTTTTATATATTCCACATACTCAGGGCTTCAAACTGCTGAACTGCTATGCAATTTAACCATACAAATTTTGTTTATGTCAGCAGAATTGAAATCCTTATGTAAACATTAACTTTTAATGTAAGTTTTTGTTTGACATTCATACATATATAGCGAGGCAATCTCTAAATAATATTCACAGTGATAAAGTTTTATACATTGAGATAAATTAAAATTACATCCCAGACATTTTTTTTTTAGGGCTAGGAGGGGAATATCATTAACAACAATGGAACAGAAGAGATATAGCAAAAAAACCTCATAAGCATACACCATTAAAACATCCCAAACATATCTTTATAGCAGGGCATTTTGAAAAAAAGCAAGTAATTTTCAGATAGTCCTTAAAGACCCCAATATACATACCCATAGGAAAATATGCGAGTCGCTTTCCATCTTGTCATCAGAGCTGCAAAAAGCCCCATCACTAATGCAGAACAATCAAAAAGCATGTGAAATCCATCAGAAATAAGACCAAGGCTATTGGTCCATACACCATAAAAAAGCTCCACAAAAGTGAAAGCCTAAAATAAAAGAGAGTCCGAATAAGATTAACTTGTAATTTAATGTCCTGGTAGCAGCAGGAAACTTTTCATTAGACACTTGATAATTTTCAAAAGGTATTGTTCAAGTATTTCTAGACCATTTTCTTTCTTCTCCACTGGAACAAAAGCGATACATTCCAAGTGTATCTTTGAACCTACCCTCCCAATAGTGCTAGATCTAAGAAAACAACCCCCTAAATTTAATTTTCCTTCAGAATTTTAAACTAAGGTTGTGCAGACAAAATGTTAAGTATTTTGTCATTAAACAATGCAACAACCCTGATCTGATCTATTATTAGTGTAAAACCAACACTGTGTATACATTATTTGTTCTATAGAAAATTTCTTCATCAATTAGTTGACTGTTTAAATCTTGGGAGTTAGTTTTGAGAATGAAGCTACTTTTCCAACAGTCGCATTAAAAACAATCATAAGAACCTTACTCTACTACATATGCACTACTGTGACTGGCTTTGAGGAGAAAACCCCCCCACACTTACCAGATTCAGGCACAAGAAATAGAAGATCTGCCTAGAATCATACTCCTCGAGGATTTGTTTCAGTGACTCCTTAATAAACCGAGGTAATGACTGAGAGCTCTGCTGTAATGCATCGCCCATGAAGTTATAGAGAGGAGTGCCTTCAGGGGAATAGCCAATAAGGGTACCCTTCTGCCCTTTCCTGGAGGGGGAGGACAGGATATTGGCAGCTGCAAGGGAAGTATTGAAGGTTTTGTTGCTGTTTCTAAGCTTCACAGCTATTTTTTAATGTGTTTTATCAGCGATCAAATGAAATTACATGAAATTTGCAAGCAGCAAAGTAATTGTCATCTTCTATAAGATTAGATCATAATTTCCACAAGAGATCTGTTACATTCTTATATTTGTAGACACAGTAAAAGAGCAGAAAGGTTTTATGAAAAAAAACTGTATTATTCAATGCCCTTTTCATTCAAAAGAATCCATAAAAGCTCATTCAAAATAATTCTGCACACATTCCTTTTATGATTGATTTCCCAGTCATGCAGACAACAGATTTATTAAAAGAGGAATACGAATACCTACATAAAATGAAGAAGACAGCACTCACTACCACCCCTCCAGAAAGAACGTGCTCTGTGCTTTCATGGTGTGGTGGCTTGTTCATAGCTCGAAGTTGGTCTGTTATTGGATGTGTCCAAAAGTTGCCAAAAAGCAGTGCACTAATGAAAATAAGAAAGGATCCGTATCGAGCGCACGTGGAGGCTTCCATTTTGACAGAGCATATGGACTCCACATAGAAATCCAGGATCACAACAAAAAGGATGACTGCTATGAAAGGCATGATGAGAGCAGACCAAGACTCTACTTTACTCTGCAACAAAAAGTACATTTCAAACAGGACTGTTCACCATTAGATGTGAATGTATATACAACATTAAATTTAGTTCACTTTTGTTAGAAATGTCTTCAGCACCCCATTAAAACATAAATACTTTTACATTTTCAATTTTCTATATAAACCAACATTTCAGATATAGAAAGACACATACAGCTAACATGCACTACAGTACCTTAGTCACACGTGCTTAAAAGCAATGCCATATGCAATGCCATGTTTGCAATAGCCTTCTCTCCCTAAGTGTGCAAGGGTAATGAACATGACTTTAAATTACAATCATTTACTCCTCAGGAGTGAAAAAACCCTGCATTTATACAGTTATTAATATTGTATAATAATGTTAGTATATAAATCCAGGATGTAATATCTGAACTAGAAAGATGAAATAAAATTACCTCATAAAGAGGTAATTAAGGTATCACTCAGATATACCTCAAAATATAGAGGAAAAATTTCAAACAGAGCTTACTAAAAAAAAAAGATTGAAACATTTGTAATTTTAAAGATATTTGAAAGGGAATATTTAAATTGTACTTCACAAGCAGAAAAATTAAAAATAAATACTTATTTTTGTACTTGCTATCTTACCTCTGTTGTCAGAGAGAGGACAATGACCCATGGGCATAACAGAAGGACGGAAACAAGATGAGACAAAGCTTGAAGACGCTTGGCTCCACCTACATCTACAGACAATTTTCGGGAAGCCATGTGAAAACCAACCTTACAGCACAATGCCAGTACCAGAAGAAGTACTCCTCCCTGGAAACACAGAGATCCCATTAGTATTTCTTAAAGAGTCAAACACCTCACTCCAAACAAAGTGACACTTAAATGAAAAAATTAGCTTGTCAACAAAAGCCAAAGAAGTCCATTATTTCTTTAAACTGTTAGTCTAGTTAAAGCAGTAACATAGGATACATAGTTATACCTCAGCACTATTCACAACAGCCTAATAGGACTTGAAGATTGAAACTCTAACAGTGTTAACTGGCATACAACCGCAGCCAAGTGCAAGCGAACAGCCTATTAGGAAAAAAGAAAAATCACCATCTTCCCTTATTAAAAAAAAGTGTTGAAAGCATAAGTAAACCCTAAGTGTCAAATGACCTTGGCCTCTAAGACTTTCATAACATTTTCATTCACTTAACTTTAATTGCACCTGTCCTGGTTTTGCTGGGAGAGAATCCTAGGCCAGCCATGGTCCATAGGCAGTTAGCAGTTTGGATTCAGCCCAGGTAGCTAACCTGAGCTGGCTACAGGTGTATCCCATACTATAATCCTCACACTCACTATAAAGTGGAAAGTTTGCTGAGGTGTTCCTGCTCAGGTTTGAGCTCCTTCTGATCCTCCTCATCCTGCTTTTTCTTCCCCCCATCCCTGGAAGGGCTTGCTTACCTTTCTGCTCCCAAGGACTGCCTTCCCATTTACTGTGAGTGCTGTATGCTCACTGGGCCAAGTATAACTTTGTATGCCAGGTATTAGTTTAGCTGTTTCATTAAATCTCTTCTCATTTCAGCCTGTGGGTCTCCCCTCCTTTTCCTGATCTCCTTGTCTGCTGGCAAGGGGCCATCTGGTGATACCACAGCTGCTAAAGGGAGACAGCACCATGCTATCTTTCTTCATAATGTTTTCCTTCAAAATTGTTCTATAAATGAATTGCAAGATACACGGAGCATCTCATCTCCTTTAGATCGCACTTGCTCTGTGCACAGTTAACCAGTCTAATGAGCAGGAAAGGGAAGAGAACAGCATGGATGAGGTCAAGCTAAAAAGTAAGAGCAAGCTGCAGTCACTGGAATCAGGGACGGGTATCCTGGGAAGAGTACACAGATGCTGCCCAATTGTGTAGGCATGAGGTCCGGAAGGCCAAGGCACAGTTAGAGCTGAACTTTGCAAGGGATGCAAAAAATAACAAGAATGGCTTCTACAGATACATCAATGAAAAAAGGAAAGTGAAAGAAAACATAACCCCCCTGAAGAACAAGAACAGGGAGCTAGTGACAAGAGATGAACAGAGGGCTGAGGTTCTCAACAACTTTTTTTCCTCAGTCTCTACCGGTGACCTCTCTCCCAACACCTCCCAAATCAAAAAATCACAAGGCAGGAATCAGGGTGGTGAAGTCACTCCCACTGTATGTGAAAATCAGCTTTGTGACCTCCTGAGGAACCTGAACATACATAAATCTACAGGGCCCAGTAAGATGCATCCCAGAGTTCTGAGTGAACTGGCAGATGCAGTTGCCATGCCACTTTCAATAATACTTGAGAAGTCCTGGCAGTCAGGTGAAGTCCCTAGTGACTGGAAGAAGGGACATGAGGGACATGTTACACCCATGTTCAAAAAGGGTAGAAAGGAGGACCCTGGAAACTTCCAACCTGTCAGCCTCACCTCTGTGCCTGGGAAGATCATGGAG
>JANHFX010003896.1:0-15801 GCA_027560015.1 Chloroceryle amazona
CTAATCTAAATCCACTCCTTTCTAATTTAAAACCATTACCCCTCATCCTTTCACTCCAGGCCTTTGTAAACAGGCCCCCTCCAGTCTTATTGTAAGTTCCCTTCAGGTACTGGAAGGCGGCTGTTAGGTCTCCCCAGAGCCTTCTCTCTCCAGGCTGAACAATCCCAGCTCCCTCAGCCTGTCCTCATAGGAGAGGTGCTCCAGCCCCCTGATCATCTTCATTGCCCTCCTCTGGACCTGCTTATCAGGTCCATGTCCTTCCTGCACTGAGGGCTCCAGAGCTGGATGCAGTATTCCAGGTGAGGTGTCATCAGAGCAGAGCAGTAGAATCACCTCCCTCAATCTGATGGGTATTAATAGGCCAGAGCCATGGTTGTGTTGGTCTGGCAGAAGCCATGAGAGGCACACGGCCATGCATGGAGGTGAATATTTTAAAGGATCAGACTGAAAGGTCAAGCTATAAGCAAAATCTAACTTTCAGAAGTAGATTTCCAGGCAGACTTTCTCTCTCAAGTTGTCCGTGACTAAACAGAAAGAATCCTGAAAAATATTGGATATGAAGATTTGAAACATTGCATTTCCCTAAGGACATACTCTTAAAACACAAGTAGATAATGTTTTCCATTCCTGAAGCCAGGTGACTCTATAGTGTCCTGGGTTCAGTTCAGGTTAATTATCACAAGCGGCAGCTGGCTCAAGCAGTAGGGAGAGGCTGCAGCTGGGAGGGGCCACAACCAGGATAAACAACTGATCTGGCCAATGGGATATTTGATACCATCCTGACATCATGCCTGCTATATGGGGTGGGGAACCAGGGTTGGTGTGGGGTGCCTGTTTCCAACTTGTTTCAGTGTGTAGCTTCAGTGTGGCCAGAACAGGGAAAGTTGGAATCTTGGGCATAGGTTAGGGCATTCTGGTGTCTATCACTTGCTTTGTACATCACTGCATTAGTAATATCATTAGTACTGTTGTTTTCTTCTCTCTTTTTGTTGTTTTATTAAACTCTCCTTATTTCAACCCCCAGTGTCTCACCTTTTTTTTTCCTTTCTCACTATTCTTCTTCCCATCCCACATGAGGGAGCTGGAGGGTAGCAGTTGGTAAGGAGCTGTGTTTAGCTGCCTGCAGAGATTAAACTACAACATATAAGTAAACCCAACCCTAGTCTTGACCACTTGCTTCCCTAAGTGAAGACCGGATGCTTTTGGGAGGAGTCTTTTGACCTACACTCACTCTACTCTTATGTCCCACACTGGGAAGTTCTTCTGTTCACTGCTAGCTTAAGGTGAGTAAAGCCACTCTAGAAATCCAAGTAAAGAAATACTTTTATTAACAGATACAAAATAACAAATATATAGCCTTCAAAACGGTTTTGTTCAACATTTACAAAACCTATGACAAAATTAAGGTGGGAAGAAGATGGTATTGGCTCTCTCTGTCTCCTTTCCCCACACCATACCCTTCCCTTGTGTCATGTCTCTGAGTCTCTTCTTCTTCCTGCTGCCATCACATGATCCCTACCCTCTCAGCTTCCCCTCTCCCTCCTCTTTGCTATCAGTGAGTGAACACTTGCTGCTAGAAACCACATGTAAACACAGATTGGTTTTCTTTTGATTGATGGAACCAAATGCAGCATCTAAATTGTTGCTGTATTCCTTGCCCATATAAGCACACACACATTTTTCCTCTCATGGGGAAATATTTTAGTATCTGGGAGAAATGTTTAAACTGTTAAAAAGTGATAAGGATGACTACATGGGGTTATGAGTGACTCCAAAATTAAATTGGAGCTGCAGAATTACAAGGAAACAAGAGGCAAAGGGAAAAATGAAAGGGTACATTGAACAGGTGTTGGATGGGATGGGCTAATGTTGCAAACTCTCATGAAGAGGGTTTTCCAACACTACCAGACTTCTCTCTCCTGTAGAACAGAAATGGGCTGAGGTCCCTCATTCTTTTATATGCTTAGATATGCTAATTTATATCTTCTCATACTGAACTTACAGGTCAGCTCTTGCACAACTGAAATGAGGGAATGGGTCTGATTCACAGCAGTTCAGAATATGTCCAAGGCTACTGCAGTTCTAAAAATATCCCATTGCTACTTTCCTCTTTTAAGTGCTTAGAGTTAGATTTTTAGGTACTCAGCATTGCCAAAGGTTTATTTGCTGGTAAAGAGTCAGGATCTCCCTCATTGGACTGGGGAACGTGGTTCACAGGCTCTGCATCTTTGGGATCACCAAGGGAACAGAATTATTTTAGTTGGAAGGAACCTACAGCAACCATTTAGTTCAACACCCTGACTGCTTCAGGGCTAATGTGTTACAAATATTAAGGGAAGAAATAGGAATTGGCTTAAAGGGTGAAAGTAGGCAGGAGGAAAGGTTTGATTCTGCATATCAGTGATACAAAGTACCCTGACTCACGTGGCCTTGTTAAGGGATGGTAAAATAGCACTAGATTCAAAGTGAGAGACTGGTAACAGCTTGTGAAAAGAGGCTAACTTTCAGGAGTAGCAGGCATTTCAGTCTCTTTAAATACTCAGCTGTGAAAGAGCTGCACAAGGCTTACAATTATTTCAGAAAAGTAAGTTTATTATAAGGCATTGGGGAAAATGGTTTACTTTTTTTTTTTTCCCCCCATTTATAATAATTTTGAAAAAGATTTTTCTCACTCTGCTGCTGGAATGGAGCACCCTGGTGCGACATTCAAGCTGATTTCCGCACCAAAGAGAGAGATACTGCTTTTCTATGCAGTACGAGGTACAGTTTTTGGAATGCCCCTCCCCCCCTTTTTTTTTTGATTATTCAAGATCACATTTTCTGAAAACTACTCCAGACAGCTGTAGTCACATGAATTTTCTCAGCCATCCCAAGAAAGACACATCTCACTCATCTTTAAATGAACCCAAATTGTGCAATCACCAGACAATATCTTGAAGAGAAATGTTCTACTTTTATTACTTACTATCAGAAATATCATCTCTCAAAGCAGTCAATTTATGAATTGATTCCAGAGAGCTGACAGCTGGGAGGAAGTGTCCCAAATGTCTGATCTGAGAAGTACTCAGGTGCTTTACAGGAAAAGAGAGCAACATTCAAAGACAAACAAGAAAGTCAAAGTGTGGGATCCTTTAGCTGTTGCTTGACAATGATGCAAGGATGCTCTGATCAAAACGTTCCAACCCAAACTCAGTGTAGTTCTCCAACTGTGGATAGTATGTCCAACATTCTTTAAGGTAGCCTTTGGGGGTTTAGTTCTCTATTTGAAGAAAAGCTTTCTGGATATTCATGACTTTATCTTAGGAAATAAAAATTCTGAGTGATTTAGCGCTGGAAACAGATGCTGAGCTAACAGGTTGGTGTTCACCATCTAATTATGCAAAGAATAGGCATCCATTTTTCAACTCTGCCTTAGAAAAAGTGCCTCCTCTCCTTATCAATGTCCATCTTACCCTCCACTTCTCTGAGGGTATCTGCACACACACACACAAGATTTGTGAAATATATCTGTTCATTTGTTCTGAACAGATCTTGACTTTTCTGACCCCAATTCAGAAGAGATGCCTTCCTATCCAGTTGCACTGAATCTAAGTCAGCAAACGAAAGCTCCACCAATTCCGTGTTGCTACGAAGACACTTAGAAAAGGGAGAGGGAGGCCTTATGTGATTAGACTGTTGGTTTAATTTCTAAATACCAGCAAAACACTCACACAGCCCCAGAGGTAAAAAGGCTTAGTTATGCAGATGACAACAATGTACATGCAGAGAATCCCATCCTACAAGACGATCCAAAGTCAGCTCAACAAAGACAAAAACAGTTCCTTCCTTGGAAAAATGAGCTTTCTTACCTTTAGGGGCTGCACACCATTACCATCAGCCTGCCTCAAACATGCAGCTCCTTTATAATACCTCCCACAGAATCTTCTTACTTTTATCATGTGTGGTTGCACAGTCCGTAAGTAGACCAGGGCTCCATATCTTCTCAACATTTTAGCTCTAGCCAAATGTATGTGCAGTCCTTACAGATTTCCCAGGGCCACCCATTTAGCTCACAGTTACTATCGGCTCAACTACAGAGATGTCTGTCTTTCCTGATTGGATGTTGGAGGCTGATGGAAGGACATGGGAAGCCTGCAACCTCTTGAAGCTGCTGTTTTCTGGCCAAGCTGGTCGGTAGGATGGGACTGTGAAGGGAAGCTGCTGTTCTGTAGGTGCAGGAGGTTTTCTGCATATGTTGAGTAAAGCCTTCAGTTCTGATCGGAAGCTGTCATTGAGCCAGCAGTAAATGAAGGGGTTGTAGCAGGTGCTGCTCATTGCAAACCAGTGAAAGGCAAAATACAGGGCATTGTTGGTGTGGATGATCTGGCTGGAGAGGAGGACAACGTAGCAATTCAAGGGGAACCAGCAAACTGCAAAGAGGATGACAACGAGCATCAGCATCTTTATGGTCTTCTTATTCTTTTTGCGAAGGGCAAAGTACTGCTCAGTGGTGACGTCCCCTATGACATTGCGCAGCCAGAGTTTCTTGGCCACTGTCATGTAGGCAGCAGAGATGATCAGAAGGGGAAGGACATAGAGTAAAATGAAGGTTGTTAAGTCGAGGTACTTCCAAAAGAGGTCAGCAGGCTCAGGGAAATCTGGCAGACACAGGCACCGGGTAACCTCTTCACTGCAAGTGGAGATACAGAACAAGGGGTGACAGCACATACGTCCAGGCACCACAGGAGAGGTACATCAGAAACAAGGAGGTAGGTGGGTCCTGCCATAAAGCCTGGAGGCAGACCATTTATGCACGTGTGCCACAGTTAAGCAGAGCTCTGCTGTCCAAGTGTTTGAGCCATGGAGCAGCCTGTGAGCAATGTGGTGATAATTTCTCGTGGGCATTCATGACCTTATGATAATTTTCTGAATTTCATCAGTTAGTAAATTTCCAGCTGCACAGAACAGGTTTTTATTCTGTGTTCTTTGGTAAACAGAAACAGCCTCTGCTGTTTCTTTCCCACATTCCCTGCTTTCCAAATATCAAGGCTCATGACAGCATTTTATGGAACAAGCAGCTGAGGCAGATTTTTTCACTTTCCTGGGGTTAAACAATAGATTAAACCCTGTTAGGTTTTAGGTTTTTCCCCACGTCTGATCTGCCCAAACAGGTCAGGTTGGTATACCATGTAAAATGCCACTGTATAGAGAGATAGAGGGTCCAGGACCTCTGATGAATCCAGGAATCTGATGAAAATTATAGTATAGATCCATATGTGGCTGACCTCAACATAATTTCAAGGCTTTCAGTAGAAGATGCTAAAATACAACAACCGAGAGTTTGACCTCCAGGTAGGCTGTGGAGGAAAGCAAAACACATCCTTACCTGTATTTGAAGGTAAAGAGTTTCTGGTAGATAGCATGTGGTAGAGAAAAACAAGTTGCCGTGATCCAGATTATAGAGATGTAAATAACACCTTTTGCAGTAGATATGCGAGGTTTCAGAGGGTGCATTATAACCTGTGGAAAATAAACCAATATTTGTCAGATTTATGACATTTCATGAAATAATTATAACATGTTTCCATACAATCTTCCAGCCTTAAATTTATTAATGTGGAAATTCAGCAAGCAAGCACTACAGTCTTCTCCAGCTCCCACTGACTGTAAGATGTACATAAAAGCCTGATATTTTCCTCCATGGAAATGGGTAAAGTCAGGTCACAGTCCTACCCTCAAATTTCTGTATTTGTATCAAAGTGGGAAAAACAGGGTACCAGGGGCTCTTACACATATGTTCATTTCCAAGTTCAATGTACTTAATAGCACAAATAAATAAATAAATAAGAGAGAATAAAATAGTCTCAGAGTCTTCAGTATCAGTGATCCAAAGAACCACAGGTTTGTTATTTAGCCAGACCTCCCTGGGGATGCTTCTGACAGCCAGTGTATTTTCTGGAAACAAGAAGCTTTCTAGCAGAAAATTACATCTGTCTACTGTTCTGTGTGGTTGTTAGATGACTCCAAACTGCTAATGCCTGACTGTTCCCAGGTTTGATCCCGTTATCCACAGCAAGCCACAGCTCTGCTCGTGACAAACACCAGCATGCTACAGTCAGCTTTCCAGTACTTGGGGTAACAAGGGATGAGACATCTGAGAGCAAAGGGGGAGGAGCTGCAGGACCTGTGTGGGATGTCCCTGCATCCATGGCACTGAACAAACCACCCCAGAGGAGAGCTGCCCCTGAATTCCTATCAGGATCTTGGATTTTCTTCTTGTTTGAGAACTGCTGGATTATCTGCAACAGAAAAACTCCCATTCCCCAGCTGGAAGTGATCACAAGGCAATGGACACCTCCTGTCTCCCACCTTGCTGCAGGCTTGAAACTAATCTTTCCATCTGACAGCAAAGAACTGCTCCCCTACCCTGTCAGCGATGCATGTATCTTACATTTATCTGGGAGCTGAGAAGGAAAGGACAGGGGATCATCTCATTTTACTTATGCCCTCCCAAGCTTTTTGTCTGTCTCTGGTTCAGAGAGCTCTCACCTGGTGCCTGTCCACAGCAATGGCTGTGAGGGTCAAGGCAGAGACATGAAGGGAGCAGTACTGCGCAAACCTACTGACATGGCACATCCCCTTCCCGAATATCCAGGTACTGTTCACAAAACGAGCCTAAAACCAGAACACCATTAGTTTTGTGCACACACACATCCCCCACATCCCCCCCCGCCCCAGCACCTCCACATACTTAGGGACATCTGAGACACATATAATTCCTTGTGCTATGTAAAAGATATTTTTGACATAGAAGGTTCTTCATATAATTGCATAATTTTTCTGGCTTCTGAGCCCTGAAGAGGTAGGTTAGTGCTGCTCAGTGGCTCAGCAATATCCTCCAGGACAATACAGCAGCACAGTTCCAAAGATGTTTGTTCTCTTTTATTCACAGTGTGTCTTGCAGTCCACCGACTGAGTCAATACATTCAATTTTCCCTTTTAAGCCCTCCTTAGAGGACAGGGCTGACCTATATGCCTTACCCTGCTTCAAAGCAAACTACAGATTTTCAATACAGCTTGTAAAACAATGGTGAGCATTAATCTTTTTTTTTTTCAAGAGGTTCATTGTATTACCTTGGAAATACTTCAGAAGGAAGGAAAAAAAAAAAAGATTAGATACAAAGTACTAAGTAATCACTACAAGGTTATTATTGTTCAAGTACTATCAGGGCCACTTTTAACAAATGGATAATTCCCAATCTTCAACTAGATAACAGGAATTAGAGGAGAAAAGGACATGTCAAGGTTTCCATAGATAACTCAAATCACAGTAATTTGGGCTGGGTGGCTATGTGCAGAACATCAATGAACTGCCCACAGCAGTACAGAGAAGAAAAGGCCACCAAAGTAACTGCAATGCCTTTATGGCATCTCTGCCCCAGTCTTACCAGCGTAAAAGGCGTGTTGAGGAGCATGATCATGATATCAGCTACAGCCAGGTTCACAATGAACAAGCTGGTGGCGGAGTGCATGCGCTTGGTCTTGATTACAACATGACAGACCAGGATATTGCCAAAGAGGGAGAAGACAATGATGAAGGAGTACGCTGCGATGAGCAGGGCTTTCACTGTGATGCTCTGGGACTCTGCTCCATACCGGCTCCTGCCCACAAAGCTCTGCCAGTCAGCCAAACTATCGTTATCCCAGGAAAAGAAACTCGAGATGTTCGGGATTACAAAAGTCTTCTCCAGGCTCCTGTTGAGGGATAACATTCCTGGGGTTGCAAAAGCATTAACTAAGTCGGGGAGGGAGAGCCAGATGAAATAGGAAAACATCTCTGAAACGCTGCTCTGCTCCTCTGATTTGGAACTAGCTCATGGTCGAGAGCAGGCTCGCGCCCGTGCGCCGGGAGAGCCGTCCTCCCCTCACTCAGCCCAGGCGTGCTTGGGGGCTGCAGACCCGGTGGGTGGATGCTCCTGCCTCCCACAGCCTGCTTCTCTCCTGCTTGGGCTCGCTCCTACTTTTGCTCCTTCAGCCAGCTTTATACCCCCAGATTTGCTCCGAGCTGGGACTTTCTGCAGTCATTGGGCTGCATGACATTATTTCTGCTGTGACGTGCTGCTTTTCTACCCAGTCAGGCTTCCCTAGGCGATGCTCCAAAATAAGCACATCCGTGAGAAAGGCAAATCAATCTCTCCAGTCATCAGCATCCTTTTACTCCACCAGCAGCCGAGCTCATGCAAATTCTGTGCTGTTTATAAACCAGCAGCGTATGTGACAGCTCTGCTGTCTTCCAGGACACGGTTCAAATTTAAGCTCAGTTTTAAAGGTTTGTCAGGCAAGTTTCAGCCTATTTCACAAGACACTTACTAACTAGCAGAAAATAGGGGGGTGACAGATGAACTGTGCATAGCAAGCTGGCTTACTGTACTTACAGTATTTTTCCAAAGACCTTTTTTTTCCCTCAGAGCAACAGAGAAATACTTTCCCTTGGCAGAAATTTCCTCTTGACCAAGGGCATAAAAAGTTTAACGTGAAACTGTGCTTTCTAGGTTTTGTAAAAATACAGAGTTAGTTACAAAGTGGTGATTATGTGGAACAGAGGACAGGAAGGGATGCCCCAGCCCAGTCAGTCGGGTATCCAAAGCAACAGGCAGCCATACATTGGATCCAAGCACCGATGAGACAACAGTATGAGTGCTCTCTGTGCCTCCCCCCCAGAACACAGTAGAGAATCTAAAATCAGTATCAGCAGACAAAGAGCCACAAATCCTACACAGCACAGAAAGATGTGCCTCTCCACAGGTGTGTATGTAAGGTGCTGCCCATCTTCTGGGGACAGATCTGCTTGGGCGGCATCAACTAACCCCAGTCAGAGCAGGTTTTGTATATAAAAGTCTTTACTTAACCATCAATTAAAAGGTCATTATCTGAAGAGCTTATAAGTTGGTCACTCACTGGTAAAAATAACACTTCCAGAAGATGCTTGTGACTCCCCTAGTGAACACTCAGGCTTCTTTCTCCTCCCTGCTGTTCAGGAGCTGAATGCAGCAGGACGGGTAGCATGGCCAGCCCACAGTGCTCCTCTGCACACTGCTGCCAGCCTTCTTCTGGCTAAACTGCTACTTCTTCCACAAAATTGTCTGATTTGAGCTCTTTCAGCAGTTCGCCTGTCTGAGAGGAAGCTCTCCAGTGAACCTGCTGGAACTGCTAAAGTTGCAGTCACTTGTGACCATTCAGAGAGAAGAAAGAAATCTGTGTCCAGCCCAGAGGTGTTTGGCCAGGGAGGATGCCCCTGATCTGATGCTGCCAGGACAACACAAAGTCTCACAATGTAACCTAAAGGCCCAGGGAAATGTCAGAAAGCCAGTCAGGGCAGCATTCAGTTGTGAGTTTGGGATGAGAATGGTGGTATATGTCCCCTTTCTTGCTGAGCTGCTCCAGCAGCTCCCTAGTCACCCTCCTTTTCAGTGCTGCTGGCCATTGTGTAAGGACATTCTGTCTTCTGACATTCAAACTCCAGCTCTTAATTCTTCCACATCTATTAGATCCTATATCTTATTATTACTATAATCCACAGTCCAGCAAAAAATACTAACTTTGTCCCTTGATTCCCCTTGATCTAATTCTTCATTTATAGCCGGGTACCCTTGCATGTGTAGCCAGAGCCACCATTGCCTTTGAAGACCAAGTGCTCCCAGGAGAGCAGGAGTCCTTCTCCCCATCTCCTCAGCCAGGCTGCTGGAGAGAGGATGGGAATCTCCTCCCATGCAGCCCAAGCCCACCCTCCTCCAAGCTGGACTCAGCATCTTGTGATCCAAAGGTGGTGGTCCCACCACATGCTGGACAGGCCTACCCAAAATAACCACAAAGGGTCACAGAAAAAGCTCAGTGGAAGCTCCCCGAGTCATGTTGCTCCCATGTTGCTCATGTGTCCTTCTCTGCCTCACATTAGCTGTCTGGTTTAGTCTGTATCTAAGCATGCCCCTGTACGAACTGTTTGAACAGTTCACCTATGTGTGGTTGCTACTCGAGAACAGGGTGTAGTAGATTTGTCAGCTTGGTAGCTGCTCCTCCTGACCTCACTCTTGCTCTATTATCCCCAGCACCTACTGACAACAAAGGAAGCAGCTGCCCAAGAATGTCAGGACTTGGTACACTGTGTCTGGTATTTGCAAAAGGTGTCTGTGAAACGATGTCATTTCTAAAGGGAAAAGTATTTAGAAAATGTTCAAAATAAAGATATACAGCTCATGAATACATGTAATCAGAAAGAAGTCATCAAAACCGTCTGTGTAATAGCACTCAACAAAAATACAATAAATTACAAAACAGGCATAGTGAAAAAAAATGGTTATAAGGAATATAAAAAACCCCACCAAGATGCACTAAACAGTGCAATTTAGAAGTATTCAAAAAAAGAAATAATGTCTTTTTTTTTGTTTTCTTTTTAAATACACAGCAGAGTAGTGTGCATCTCCCCTCCCTCCCCCTGGTATTTTCCCAGGAACTATCTTTCTGTCACTACTGTGGCTTTGCTGAAGTTTTGAGCTTTCCTTGGCAGGAATTTGACAGTGGATTGGAAAAAAAATAGTGAAAAATATAGAAAGAACCTTTGCTATGATCTCTATTAATCCTATGCATTTTGCTGAAATCCTTGCCTAGTGTGCGTCTTGACTCCCTTTAAGATCTTAGTGAAACAATGAACTAGATATTTTAAGTCTTAATAACAAACCAGGTTTTATTTAGTGCAGCAGGTTGACCTTGGGGGGTTGTCAGGTGCCCACCAAGCTGCTGACTCTCCATCTTTGGCAGGACAGTGGGAAAAAATTAGATTAAGCACTCATGGATTGAGATAGAGTCAGACTGATTAAAAAAAAAAACAAACAAAAAAGAGGTTGTGAGTGAAAGCAAGGCATAAAAAGATTTATTCTTTATGTCCCATCAGCTGGTGACATCCAGCCGCCTCAGTACATGTAGTGGTAGCTTTGAAAGTAAATGCCTTAATAACAAATGTAGTCTCCTCCTTCTTTCCTTCAGCTTTTACTGCTAAGCACATTGTATGGTGTGGAATATCTCTGTGGTCAGTTAGGGTCAGCTGCCCTGGCTGCATCCCCTCCCAATTCTTGACCACCCCCAGCCTACTGGCCTGTGGGGTGGCACTGGAGACACATCCTCGATGCTGCGGAGCACTACGCTGCAGTAGCCAAAACATCGGTGGGGTATCAACACCCTTCTAGCTACAAACACAGAGCGTAGGCACTGACTGTATGGGCTGAGAGGGGAAGTTAACTCCACCTCAGCCAGCCCCAATACACAGAGAGCAACACAAGGCAGAAAAGTGTTTTAAAAATTTAAATCCCTGAGATTCAACAGAGTCCATACAACTGACATTCATGATTTACTTCACAGAAACAGTTTATTTAAAAAAAAAAAAATAATGATTTCTAAACCCTCATCTTGAAGGGTATTTACAACAGCTTTTCAATTGCATAGGTAATATTAATGAGAGAGCCAAACTATCAAATTATTTGCTGATACCGTAAGCAGAAAGCTGTGACTAAACTCTACACTAGAAATTTGCAGGTGTTGATCATTTATTTGGAAGTGTTGAGGAAACTCAAGGCTCATTTTGGTTCTCCGCTACAGCATAGATGCAGGTGAAAAAACAACAGGCACATTCAGTGTGAGACAGAGAAACACAGCTGCTCAATCCCATCTCTGAAGGAGAAAGTGAAAACACAAAGATACGGCTGCAGCTACTCAACAGATTTAGTGCTTCTCTGACATGCTGGAGCATGAGCTGATGAACTCTTCTGGACTTTTCCTTGATTAGCTCGAAAGGCCATAGCTTCAGGACATACCTCCTGGGGAGTGGGGTGTACAGAGGAAGAAGGAGAGAGGGAGGAATAGGTCTAGGTCCTGGTTCCTTCAACAGGACGAGCGGTTGCCCCACAGTGAATACAACACTGTTTTAAAAGCCTCATTTGGAGAATATTTGGAAAAAGGTGATGACATTTTAGAGGGGTTTACTGAAGCCGTGGGCTGAAGAAACAGGTACCTGAAGAGGTTGTTTGCACGGCAAGGTAAGCTAGCAAGATAAGGTGGAGCAGGGAAGCTGCAGAGGTGGTTCTGTGAGAAGATGCTAGAAGCTTCCCCTATGTCCCAAGCAGTGCCAGCCAGCACCAAGACAGACTCACCAGTGGCCAAGGCCAAACCCATCAGTGACAATGGTAGCACCTCTGGGATAATACATTTAAGGGGGTAAAAAAACCAACCCTGTGCAGCAGCAGTCAGAAGAGAGTACATGAGAGAAACAACTCTGCAGACACCAAGGTCCACGAAGGGGTGGGAGAAGGTGCTCCAAGCACCAGAGCAAAGAGTCCCCTGCAGCCTGTCATGAACACCATAGTGAGGCAGTTGTCCCCCTGCAGCCCATGGAGGACCCCATACCCCAGCAGGCAGATGCCCCAAGGAGGCTGTGATCCCAGGGGAAGCCCATGCTGGTGCAGACTCCTGGCAGGACCTGTAAGCCAGTGTAGGGAGAAGCCCATGCTGGAGGAGGTTTGCTGACGAGACTTGACACCATAGGTGACCCACCCTGCAGCAGTCTGTTCCTGAAGGACTACACTCCATAGAAGGGACCCACAATGAAGCTGCTCATGATGAACTGCAGCCCATGGGACAGACTCACACTGGAGATGCTTATGGAGGACTGTCTCCTGGGGGAGAGATCCCATACTGTAGCAGGGGAGAGTGTGAGGAGTCCTCACCCTGCGGAGGGGAGGGGTTCATCCCCCAACCCCCCTTCCCTATGTCCCTGTGTTGCTGGAGGGTAGGAGGTAGAAAAAAAGCAGGAATGAAGTTGAGCCTGGGAAGAGAGGAGGGGTGAGAGGAAAGTGTTTTTAAGGATTGGGCTTTATTTCTCATTATCCTGCTGAGATTTGATTGGTAATTTAACTTTTTTCTCCAAATCAAGTCTGTTTTGCCCATGATGGTAGTTGGCAAGTGAACTCTCCCTGTCCTTATCTAGACCCATGCGCCGTTCATTAGATTTTCTCCCTTGTCCAGCTGAGGGAGTGATAGAGACTTGGGTGGGCACCTGGCATCCAGACAGGGTCAACTCACCACAAATGGCAACTATGAAAAATGATAAGAGGTAATGTCCTGCCCAGTACTGGCTCAATTGCTTTATTCTTCAAGCAGCATTCCTCGTGGAGCTGTAAGATTTTAGTCCTTACATCTTATTTACAGGGTAAAAACTGACAATGCAATTCAATATGAACTATTGGCACTTCCTGAATTACAGTGCAGAATTCATTCCCATATACTGTATGACAATTCCTAACTGCAGTAGTAGGTTTAGTTCTCCTAGTAGAGTGGAAAGCATTAGAACATTTTTCAGCTTCAATACTGAAAACTGTATTTTTGGGTCAAACTATTACTCTTTAGGATTTTCAACTGTATCTGTAGAAAACTGCAAGGAAATACAAGTTTCATTATGCTGACCAAGTCCATGTCCATATTCATACTTTCCTATTATTATAAATTTACTCCTCTGCAAAATTCAAGACCAAAAGATGGAGTTTTCTATAAAAGATAACTATTATTTACCTTATCATCCCAGAAAGAAAACAGGCTTTTATAAGTTTTAGAAAGAACTTGCAGTTTCAGGCAGTACTTCAGAATATTAAACACCATAGTCTAATGCATCAAGCAATGCAACACCCAAATTACACCAAATTTGGTGCCACTGGAAAAAAAAATGCAAACCAAGAACATTTCATAGAAGTGAAAACTGAAGGCAAGCCGTCATTTACTGAGAAATGTCATAAAGAGAACGCCTTGCAAACTGCTTTCCATCTTCTTTGCTAACTTTCACAGTCTCTGTTGCACAGCGAGCCAGAAATCACTTAGTTCTTCTTGATGTCGTAGTGCTTTTGAACGGATCAAATTCATCCTGCAATTTGTAAACAGATATGCATTACTGGAACCAGCGTGCATTCTGAGGTATGCAAACTCAAGTCACCGTTAGATTAAACTAGAAAGCCTGGTCACGTTATTCCATGTTTTCTGACAGACCTGCTCTTATTGGTTTTGATAGAAAAGAGATGACCCATTGATTTCAAAGTCCCACTGATTTCAAATGTGCAGAGAATAGAGACATCAATACTATCAGAATAGCTACTCCAAAATGAGAAGCAGTCTGTATTTCAGTGTGACCTAGGAAAATGTTATCATTATGAGCAGCACAGACCTTAGTGAAGTTATATTCACTTACATACCACACATCATAATTTACTGGTATCTGAATGAATCAAAATTACTGCTTCTTTTTGCATGTTCAAGCAAACATGTAGTTTTATATTTTGGGTACAAGAGGAAGAGAGAGCCCGGTGGAGAGAAGAGAGAAGAATATAACATTTCTTGTGAAGTGGCCAACACCTGACATGGTTAAGGCTCAGATCCTGACCATACTTAACAGTCTGCTAGCCTGCATAAACAAACTGCACAGTGCTTAATGGTATAAAGTGTATTCTATTCAGTGCCAAACTATGAATAAAGCCCTACTTCCTTAATTAGAGAAGAAACCATTTCCTAGCAGTTAAAATATATGCTGCAAGAAACCGGTATCTTCAAGTCGAAGATAGTGATTTTTTCAAGTGTATTTACACAATTTGCAACAATAAATAAATTGCCCTGTAAAATAAGCATTTTTAAACAAGAAAAAAAAAGAAAAAAAAGGGGAAAAAAATCTTCCTTTTTATAAGAATAAAATACATTAAAAAATGAAAGGACATAGACAAGCACTAAAAATATTATGAGTACTTTCTTCTCCGGGGAAAAGAAACTATTCAACAGATTTGACGAGTAACAATTAACTGATTAAGAATTGAAGGGAAAAAGGACTAGATATTTTCCTGAGGTCTCTTCTAGCCTTATTTTGACGATTATCTATTCTAATTAGAGCTGATTGAAATAATCTAGCCCTGTTGGTGGAAAAAAAAAAAATCTGTTTCACTCTGACATGCTTTATTGGAAATAGCTGTAAAGCAGTACGCTAAACAACCTTACACGAAATAGAGAAAAAGACCACTATATACCATACCTCATCTGACTCAAAATCAACTCCTCTAGATGTTTGGCTTTGTGAACCTCTTTTACTATGCAAAGATGTAGTTGACAACCTGGAAACATAAAAAGAGGAAAAAAAAGGCACCAGCATGTTCTCAGTTACCGGACATTCCAATAACCTTCCAATAACCTACAGAGATTGTGTGGGAGTGTTGATCTGCTCGAGGGCAGGAAGGCTCTACAGAGGGACCTGGACAGGGTGGATCGATGGGCTGAGGCCAACTGTATGACGTACAACAAGGCCAAGTACCAGGTCCTGCATTTTGGTCACAACAACCCCAGGCAATGCTAAAGGCTTGGGGAGGAGTAGCTGGACAGCTGTCCGGTAGAAAAAGACCTGGGGATGCTGGTGGACGGCTTAATACGAGTCGGCAGTGTGCCCAGGTGGCCAAGAAGGCCAATGGCATCCTGGCCTGTATCAGGAATAGTGTGGTCAGACTGAGAAGGGAAGTTACCATGCCCTTGTACTCAGCACTTGTGAGGCCTCACCTCAAATACTGTGTTCAGTTCTGGGCCCCTCATCATAGGAAAGACATCGAGATGCTGGAATGTGTCCAGAGGAGAGCTACCAAGCTCGTGAGGGGTTTAGAGAACAAGTTGTATGAGGAGAGCTGAGGGAGCTGGGTATGTTTAGTTTGGAGAAGAGGAGGCTGAGGGGGGACCTCATTGCCCTCTACAACTACCTGA
>JANHFX010003896.1:15901-34378 GCA_027560015.1 Chloroceryle amazona
TCACAGAAAGAGTGGTGAGGCACTGGAACAGCCTTCCCAGGGAGGTGGTTGAGTCACCATCCCTGGAGGTATTTAAGGAACAGGTAGACCTGGTGCTTCAGGACATGCTCTAGTGGCAGTCTTGTAGGGTTTTTTTTTGTGGTTTTGAAGTCGTTTTTGATGAGGGTATTTAGGTGTTTTTTTTGTTATGGGTATGGTTGGACTCTGGGATATAGGAGGTCCTTTCCAAACATGAATATTCTGTGATTAAGAAGGAACAGAAATAGCAGTAAGTAGATCAATTCAAATTCTCAAACTAACATGCTAATTCTAAAGCTCTGACCCAGCTTATCTCAATCAGTAGACCAATTTATTGTCAGTTACAGAAAGATCACCCACATGAATAGGAAAAATTTAAACAAGTTCTCTAATTAGATGTTATGACTCCTTTAAATTTTTTTTTTCAGGTATTGGATCAGATCCCTGGATGCTACTGATTGCCAATCAGAAATAAGGCAGTCATGGTAGCATTAATGAATTAAATGTACTGACCTTTGATTTACTTTGGAAGAAGGAACAATAGAAATGTCTTCTAGATCAGAGTCATCATCTATAATATCCTGAAAAAAATATTTAATTTATAAAGCTTTTTCACATAATTTATTCTTAGATATAGTACATACTACTACAGTACTATAGCATAGAACTTTGTTTGCTTGTTTTGCCAACTTAGTTATAATAATATACACTTCACAGGGCTCCAGGCTAGAACTGTACAATGTGCAAATACAGCACAAGTTTGGCTCTTCCAATATTTGATTATGGAGAAACCCCCAAAATATTAATGTATATAAACATTCTTTCTTAGATTATGGTCACAAATAAAACCTAGCCTTTGTTTTTCCTCAGACAAACACCATACAAGGGTACAAAAAGTCAACAAATCAACATGCAGAAACTTATTTCTGGAACTGGTGTCTTGGGAATATCTACTGATCTTGGCTATCGTTTTGACCACTTATTTATTTTTCAGATCTGAAGATGGCAAAAGGCAGTGCAACTCCACTCATGCAAAGATGCTTCTTACCTCAGAGTATGATTTAGATGAATTCAAGGAGGGATCTGGTTTCAAAGACCTAAAGGCTAGAATAAAACCAATGCAGTATTTTTTGAATGCTCCCACATTAAAATGCAAATGACATTATATCATTCTTTTTGTCTAAGACCTGCTTAGCATGCATTTCCCCTGCAAAATACCCTGTAAAATAAACGAGCAAAACCTCCCCAAACCCAAACTAAAACATAAATTAAGTCTTTACTAGAGTCTGACAACCCACGGATCTAATCCTCTGTGTAGCAGCAGGTCTGTTTTTCAGCCTTGTCTGGCTGAAAAACTTTCATAACCTTTGGTTAACAGGAAGGCAAAAATATTACTATAATTGATATTCCTGTATATCTAACAGTTTAGACATCAACACAGCTGCTAAAAAAATATTTTTATTCTAGCTCATATGTTGACCAATTTAAAATTTAAGTGATTTGCCAATTACTTTAAAACTCGCTCTACCTTTCGGTATTTTGTGGGGGATTCGCGTCCAGATTTGTGAGCAGTTAAGTTTTACTCTTTAATACTCAGATTACCTACACTGCTTCCTCAGGGCCTGTCCTCTCTAGCAAGGAAGGGCTACTCTCACATATGCAGCTTAAATCCAAGTTTCTCTTCCCTAGTAAAAAATGGCATTTCTAAAACTTGCTACAATTTAAGACTAAATGGATTTGCATTAAAGCTTACTAACTTGTACACATCAGTGAAGTTTGGACTTTTTATCCACTGAGGAATATTCATCATAAAAGGAATGCTATTAAGTCACATATCTTCTGTGCTTATTCCTTAAAGAACTGCACACAGGAAGATATTCCCTATTTCTAGTTCTAGTCAGAAGCTCCTGACTCATTTCATTTTACCCCATGCCAGCAGGAAATTTCCCCTCCCTCATTTTTCTTTCTCTCATCACTGTTAAATTATTCTATTTTATTAGAACCAAAATAATCTCTCATAGCCAAACTGGACTAATAGACATAAAGGCAATTAAGGCACTTCATCATTAAACAAATACCATTGATACAATCTGAGAGAGCAGATTAGAGTAATGGACAGATCAAAGGCCTACCATCCATGATAGACATATTCTTGGCAGGCATAGATACAGGCTTGTATTTTCTGCTGCTAGTGGCTGACTCTTGGCTTGTGTTTCCTGTAGGGATAATAGAAAATATGCAGATCTAGTCAGTGGTTTGTGTTATTCCCCCCCTCTGCTCCCCTTCAGTCTATTATTACTAAGTGGGAAGTCACTTAAAACTCTACAATTCTCTTTACTCCTTCACTTTCTTCCTTGAAACAAAGCCCTCCTTTCATGCATAAGAACTGCTCTGGTCAAGTGTTCAAAGCTCCAGAGACAAAGCCTCTTAACACACATGCCCCTGCTCTGATGGGATCGCAACAGCTTTGGAGCACATGCTCATAGAACTCATTTAACGGCACTAACCACATCAGTCCTAAGATGACTGCTTATGTTTAAACTCAACCTCCTCTTACATCTTTGGTCATATTACTGAGACAACACCAAGGAGTATATTACTGAATGACCCACCTTTTCTATATATATTAATATATAATGGAAGTACCAGTATCACCGTAAAATGCATAATCACGCATAGCCAAGGAGCTCGTTAATTCATTTTCTTCAGGAAACACTCCCCATGTTCTCAGTCACTAGAAACAGTGGCATTTCTTGGAAATTGCATTAGGATAGAGACAATCTGTACCTCCTCTTGCTACTGATCAAGTGAACTACCTTTAGCAGTGACAAAGGTTTATCCGCGCACTTCATTGCGCGGACCTTCCCAGTAACATATCTTTTAAGACTATATCTACTATGTTTTCATAGCTGGCAAGCAAGATATTTTTCTTTTAACCATCCTGTGAAAAAGTCACAACTTAATCCTTGTAAGGCAGTGAACTCTGTGTAGTATGATACAAAAAAGTACTTGTGA
This sequence comes from Chloroceryle amazona, assembly GCA_027560015.1. Lineage (NCBI taxonomy): Eukaryota > Metazoa > Chordata > Aves > Coraciiformes > Cerylidae > Chloroceryle > Chloroceryle amazona. Next base: position 18,935 of record JANHFX010003896.1, read on the forward strand.
AGAATTTTTTTCCAGTAGGAGTCCTTAAGCAATGAATGTCCACTTGATGCATCTGAAGCAAGTTGCCTTTTAAGGAAAAAAAGACAGTAACTGCAGTATAAAGAATGTGAAGTTTTTCTTACCTCTTCCCCTTCGGGATGAGCCTCTTGCTGTTGAACTTTGACCTCTTGCACCTCTTGCCCTACCTCTTGCTCGACCCCTTCCTTGAGTCAGCGTGGCAGGAAGGCTATCATCTGAATCACCAGTGCCCTGCATCCCCATATCCATGAGTTCTTCATCACTGGAAGCTGCGACAAGAACTGTATCCTCAGATCTGTGGGCTCTAGCCCTGGTCATTGCCTGAAATGGAACAGTAAGTGCTACAGCAAGAAGAATCTTGAATGATGAAATACAACTTGTTAAATCCCAGTTGCAATATACAACTCTAAACCACTGAGGCTTAGAAGACCCAAATACACAGCCTTATGGAAAGCAAGGAAGTCTGTCAAAAAGCAGGGACAGTATTTAGTCTATTTAATTTAGATGTGTACGCATAAAGTAAGTAGCTACGCTCTGCTAACAAAATGGAGCTAGTTAATATGATACATTGACAAAGGAGTTTGGTGAACAATTCATCATCCTATGTCAGGTATGTATTGCTCGGAGGAAGCACCCTCTGGGGCTTCGCTGACTTGATTGATCTTCATTGATGACATTGGGTGCTTAAGACAACCAGTTCACATGAAGATATCTCAGATTAGGAAAATTGAAGCTCACCCCAGGCGTCCTTTTTCTCAGAATTGCACTCCAGTCCCACATAGCTTGCAAAGACAAGGGAGCACCAATGCTGTCAGTGGTTGGTGATTCTCTTTGGAAAGACATACACCATCCAGATATGAACCTCTGGGAGATCTAAGACTCTAAGACCTAGGATTGTTGTGATGAGGACAATAGTACCTAAATGTTTGCCAGTAATACCAATTTGCTATAGTAATATCACTTAATACAGCCCATCCATACATCCACAGGTGATGGGATCACAAACAGCTTAAGCTGACAGATCTCTGAAGGTCACCTGCCCAGTCTAACTTCAATTCAAAGCAAGAACAACTGAACATTCAGGTTCACACATTTGCTCATGAGATTTCAAAAGCCAAATCAAGCAGTAGCTTAGGCACATATTATACCAAGAAAGATTTTTAAAAAGCCTTACTAATCTTCCCTAGGCAGACAGGCACTTTTTGTCCAGAAAAATGTTGAAGCATTGCTTAGTGACCTCATTCGTATGCAGAAGTCACCATTCCATTCTTCAGCCTATGTTCAAAACTCAAAGGATTTACCTCACGAACTTCCTCATCCTCTTCTTCGGTATTCTTTTTTCTACTCTCCCTGAATTTTCGCACCTGAATAAAAAAAAGAGTTCCCATCTAAATAACAGTTAATTTCATACAATAATCAAATCACAGCAAGTGAGAAGTCTTGATCAAGTCAAGCTCATGTGAGAGGCGAAGAAGGGAACAGGAAAAACTGAACAGTTCATTTAGAGCCTTTTTATGCTGCCCTACAGTTTAAAGATTTCATATTCTATTAATAACTAGAGCTACATCACTGGGGAGAAAAAAGACTGGGACGTGATGAAAAGTAGGAGATAACCATGTTCAAGAGAAGGATAGTATACATAATTTGACAACAACAAACACAAGCTTTTAAACTATGTATTTGAAACTTTATCACCATACTAATTAATTTCAGAAAACAGCTAGAGATAAGTGTTGCACATGTTCCACACACAGGCAAATCCATTAAGCCAGGCTTACATGCTCTTTTTTCTACTATCTGACTTGACCTCTCCTAAAGAATTAACGTGAACAGAATATTACCTCCTCGTCTATTTTTTCTTCCTCTGCATCAGTGCGACGCTCCTTAAGAAACCTCTGTGTTTTTTCTAGTTGAAATTTCACCAATTCTTCTATGGCATCTTTTTCTTCTTTGTCCACAAACTCCTGCACTGCTTCTCCCATTCCTCTTTCAGTAAGAAGTGAAAGCTGTACTTTCTTTATAATTGAGGAAAACATTTTGTTAAGAAATATCTGCCATCAAAGAAAGCAAATAATATTCCTGGTGTTTCAGATAAATATTAAGTCAGTTCCAAAACCAGTAATGTGCACTGAAGACTTCAACCAGAGGAAAGCACAGCAATAAGCAAATGTGTTACTCATCACGATATAGTTATGACCCTCTTGCTACAAGCATTCTACACCTACTTAATATTTTCCAAACTGAAAGAAAAAGTTTCAGAAACAGTAAAGAAACTTTAGTGCTAGTCATATCTAAAATAATTTGGCTGAAATATATTTCTGAGAGAAAGTAAACTGTACTCCTTCCTAAATCCCCTCCCATTTTTACACTGAAGATTAACTTGTAGAGACCTAAAAATGCTATCAAAAACAGGGCCTAAATTATTACAGGTGTTAAATTACTTAGATTTACTGAAAAATTCTAACCTTCTAAAATGGCAGTTACACAGCAGGACAATTATTATTATGAAGCATTAAGAGCTACTAAGCAGAAGTCTATTCTACTGAAATGCAATTCTGTAAATACCAATAGTTCTCACATGTTCATCAAGTGAGATGATATTCATCAAGGTATTCTACATTAAGATACTACTACAGACACTAATTAGCAAAAGTAGTAGCTGCTACCAGTGGTGTTTTGCAGCTATTCTCTCTTTTCTCCTTCCCAATACAGTAGGGAGAGACATTATGAGAATGAACCCCCAAATGGATAGTAATGTTTAAATAGCAGCCTCTTTTTGCTTCTGTAAACTTCAGCACAGATAATTTCTTAGTAATAAGCATTATATAAGCTTATAGATGATTTTTTGATCCATTCAGGTGTCCTTTAGGAACTGTTTTGAGGACTGCATGAGAAGCATAAAAGCTTTCCTGAAATAATGCGGTGCAGAGGAATAAATTTTCCAGCTGTTGTAGAATGAGCAGTTTACAAAACATAGTAAGAAAAGCATTTCACAAGCGTGACCAACTGTAATGATGCAGAATGTTCACACTGCCTTTCCTTGATAAAGCTTTCTTCTGAAAGAAATAAAGTAAAAAGCTTGCTAAAGAGACAAATAGCAGTGATTTTAACAGTCTGGTACTTGTCAAGACATTTTTGGTCTAACATTTTGAACATCCAAATACTGCCCTGTGCCACCTCAGGGTCCAAGGACTCTTGTTTCCCTAATCAGACAAGATCAATTGTCCAGCAAAGCCTGAAGCACAAGCTATCTTAACACAGTGTTTAAGATCCCTATAATAATTTGGGGTCACAAAAAGCTTTTCCCTCTTTCTTTCATTAACGGTGTTAACTCAAAACATATCATCCCCCTACTGCAAGCCTTCCCAGAACACCAGTGGATCCTTTCAAGTCTTTACAGATGTTGAGCTGCTGAAGCAGGCCTCAAATGCAGGGGTCAGCAACTGAGCTGCTTATACAAGAATATATAAACAAGTTGGAAAGATAGCATAACAGGGACACTTGCAGAATAAGGTCTGAAAAGAGATTAAAAGCAAAAATTTATTTTTCATAGAATAATAAAGTGCCCTGTCTTTGACACTGCTGCTCCTCCCCATGGGATTTAGGGATGGAAGACATTTGAAGATGTACCTACTTCTGAACTAGTCACCCTGGGTTCCCTATCATATTCAAAAGAAAAATAACCCTTCCAGGACATGGTTTATACCATCCTAATACTGACACCTAACATCTGCCTAAGGATAGGCAAGATGATGTAATGTGGGGGATCTTTACCTCAAGAATCCTTGCTCTAATGCCCTTCTAGGAATTCATATATAGTTATATAGGAAATCACCTCCTGGTGAATGTCAGTCTATTCAGAGCACACTACTTCCATTAATGAAGCAAAGAATATTCCACTAAAAATAAATAAGAAAGATAAAAGGTAGAAGTATACCTTCTCTGCTGTCTGAAAATACTGCTTTACGAGGTCTTCCACTCTCAGTGTCATCCCCTCAGAAGCAGGTCTGCTAACCAGTTTTCCAAAGTTAAGATCGTTGTCTAGAATAGAAAAGCACAGTGGCACCATCACCAACATTTGCAGCTTTTAATTATTATCATCCCACTGACAGTAGTAGGAAAAAGCATTATTATAGTCTTCTTAAGAATTGTGGTCCCTTTTATATGTGAAGATTTTTCTATTCTAACTGTAGTCTTCTGTCTAAAACCACAGGTAAACATAATGGATGCCATAATTGTACAAGACAACTCTACCTCTACCAGATACAAAGTGCTCTCTTAACTACCAAATGTCTGTAATTATTAATTGAATGCTATGTCCTGAATGTTATTATAATTAAACTCTAGAACATCGCAGATGGAAGAAAATCAAAGGGCCCATCAAAGCACAAGGGTTGTTTTTTGTAAGTAGCTCTGTTACCAGAGAAGAAATTTTCCTCCAAAGCACTCTGATTTTCAGTAGAAAATGTTTGCAGCTGATTACGGTTGCCCCCATTCTCAGGCAGCAAGGTAGATATGACAGAAGAACGAAAGGGACAATTAACTGAGACAACCACATACCACACAAGCTAATATAAAGTGACTACAGACCGCTTCCAGACATCTGCCACAGGCAAGCACAAAACCCGGCTTTGTTAGCTTTGTTGTATCAGCAGCTATGACAAAAGCAACAATAACTTCTGAACTCATGAAATCTTGACATCACCCATACTGAACCACAGCATTATCTGCAGACGGACTGCTTCATTAACCACTGCCCTCGTATTAGAGGATATCTAATAAAGCTGTGCAAAGAAGCATAGTATTATTTTTCAATTCCCTTCCTGAACTCGAGATGCATGTTAGGGAGGAAAATTAAAATCTACTGATGAACCGCAGTAACAGATGTGGCAGCTATCTTGTATTCCAAAAATGTTAATGAGATCACACAGCTATTAAAAAAAACTACAAAGCAAACTAAACCAACATCAATACAGTATAATTAAAAACAACAACAGCCACAAAAAAAAAACCAACAACCCACAACTCATTAAAAGCAGGTTTTATTCCTGAAACATAATGTTTTGATCTTTATAAAACCAACAGTGTAAGTAAAAAACCGTCAGTGGAACTGGAGTACTTAAAATGCACTAATGTGAAATATTAACAGTTCTTTAGCACAGTACATTCTTGTGCAAGCTCTACCCTCATTAGTGAATATAAATCCAGTATTTGGGCAACAGCTATTAACTGTTTATTAAAAATTCTAGGCATCTCTTTTCCTGCAGAGTGTCCAAAACAAACAACCTCATTCTGAGAAGTCTCAGTAGTGAAATGTTTCATGCCTTTCATGGTAATTATCAGGGAATCATGGAGTAACTCAGTCTGATCCGGGGCTATATGCATTAATGTAGGCAACTCAATAAGGTTTGAGGCCCAAGAAAAATTCGTTATTTATGAGTAAGTATTTCTGTGTTGGAAGATCACAGAATCTGAATATCAGAATTTTAGATAAACACAGAAATAGAACAGAAATATTTGTGTGATATATACACATAAATGAGACTATGCATCTTTCTTCCTGTAACACATTAGATGGTAGACAACAAGCTTTTGCAAGTGCTGGTCAAGAAAATAAAAGCAGCATGAAAACCAAGGCAAGAAAACAATTCTTTCCTTTAAAATTACCATTTTTCTCTTTTTGTTCACGATGCCTGAAAAAGTGTATGATGTCTTTTGGGTTAGCCACCTTATCCATGTACTTCTGGCTAAAACGATGGACACTGAATGGTTCAAAGCCACCTGCATAATCAACCTAAGAGAGGAAAGGAAAAAAATAAAATATGAAACAAACCGACATATAAAAAAACACACAAATCAAGATGAGTCTGTAACCCTTCAAAGGAAAAATAAAAGTACAAAGTAAGTCAACTTAAACTTAATGCTCTACCATGCTATGCAGAATAGTTAATGGATAATAATAGATAATAATAATATTAACAGAATAGCTAATAACAGCCCAGATTCATAACTTGTTCCTAACGTGTTTCATTTACTATTCCTCCAGTAAATTTTCCATAAATTAGGTTAGGAACAAATACAGGATAACATGACTTAACAAAAACTTGTCTATACAGACAAGTATATAACCACTTTCGATGCCCTTACTCAGGCCTGCAGTGAAGTACTCTTACAACCAACCTTGTCCTCTGCTGCAGGATACTAGTTATACCCCAGGTGAACAGAATCATGGTACGAAGGTGATTTCTATTTGCCTGTACATAGTAAGAAATCTTTTATGTTTATACAAAACCCATGACTTTACTTTGAAACTTTTCACAGTAACCTTTCAAAACAAAGCAATCCAAATCAAATAATTTCTTACTCGCAGTCTTATGAGAGGCTTCTCTGGCTGGCGTGGATTTACCAAGTGCTCTCGTTCTGCATTGTCCAGCATCAACTCAACCTGTGAAGCAGAATTAGAAATTCAGTTCCACTTTGTTCTCTCATAGACACCTGAAGCCTTCAAGTGTAATTTAAATACATCCAGCTGCACAGAGGAGCGATAAAAATAAATAATTATAGGATGTGCTCTCATTGCTGAACACATATATACTGGTATGCAGCCAAAAGCCCTAAGAATGAGTGAGAAAAGTCACATTGAAAGGGTTATCTTTCAGATACTGCATAGTTCAGCAGCATTTACATCACTGATCATTCATACTATTTTATTTTACAGTCATTATCTTTTGCTAAATTTTTAATTCCAGGGAAAAGCAAGAAGAGACTTATACAGACCTAAGAACCAAGAGCAATTAATAAACCTTCTTAGTGCTTCTTCCACATTGCACTGCACAGACCAGCTCTTAGAGTTTAGGTGCATGTATTTATGCTGGTTCCAAAGTGCACGTAGAACACTGCCCCACTCTTAGGTGGGATTTCTTGTACAAAGGTGATATGGACCCCCATAAATCAGACCTGGCCTACTTTAATAGGTCACCCCAGTCAAGGAATCTGGAAGCCAAGGCTGCAGTGAATGTCACGGACTTAGCTTCCTATGGAAACACTGCCTAAGTCCATCTCAAACAATACAGGGCAAGATTTTTCACCTTCCAGTCTCAAAACTGGTCACAGACCCCAATCCCTGTCCATACACTGCTATCCATATACTGCTAGCATTACAAGTTACCTTTTCCATGCAGAATGCTTGTATTGCCTGAGTTACTTTAGGATTGTCAGGATTAAAAAGATCTGGATGGTCAGCTAGAACAATATCCTCCATGTAGAAAGTTCTCACTGTTTCTAGAGCAATCTTCTGCATTTTCATTTTTTTCCCTTTAACATGCAGCAAACCAATGTGTCTAGAAGAAGAAAGGTAACTTACTAGAAGATAAACTTAAGAGAACTATGGTATAAAGATTTGTTTTAAATTCATGTTTGCTTTTCAGGGATGGAAAGTTTAAAAGCTATAGGAAGTTCTTGGATCTGTACTTCGGGGTTTGTCCTGCTAAACTTCAATTTCATTATATTTTGATTGTTCTTGTTCCATACACAAGCACATATTCCAATTTATCAGGCTGTTAACTCCTCTGTAATTACATAAAATCCATTTGCTTCAAAAGTTAGGATTAATCCTAAGTAACACAAAAGTTATTCTAGCCACTGATTCCATCTATTTGATTTGTGCCCCACTCTGAAGCTAATCCACACTATAACACAAGTCTTTTCATACTTAGGAAAAAACACTTCTATTTTCTCAACACAACACAAGAGACATAAGGCAAGAGATAAACAAGAAGAAAAGATCACACACTTCTTCACAGCTTCTCCAGGGGACAGAGATGTCACCACTGAACTTCCTGGCTGAGACACATAGAAACGCTGCTGTTCATTTTGGCATGGAGCTATTTTGCACTCATGTTCGTGACCCCACACAACAAGATTAATAAAGTCATCTAAAAACTGCTCTGGAATGTAGTTGGTAGCTCCATGTTTGCTCCTGTTCAAGAAAAAAGAAAAACAATTAGAATGTGTAAGTCATGAGTGGGCAATGGGGGAGTGAAGGAGGAGAAAAACATCAGTATGATTTAAAGCAATACAGAAACTCCAACAAAAATATCTTCAGGTACTCTTCACATTTATTCCTTAGGCAATTGTTTAAAGTGTTCAGTTAATCAAAAAGGCAACTTACAGAGCTCACTTTTTCCCTTTCCAGAAGATAAAGGAGATTGAGAAGTGAGCTCCTTCAGCATAGTGGACAGAGATCAGTACACAGGGTTATCTGAGCTGCCTCATTGGTATTTGCTTATGAGGAGTGCACTCTTAATCAGGAAAAAAAAAAAGTAAGAAAAGATCCAGAAAAGAACTCTGCCTGCTCCTACTAGCACTGCTAGGAGAAGTGTTTAGGCAGAAAGAACTCACAGTACCTATCGTCTATTCAAGGAAAACTATAAAGTATAGCAGTGCATGGGAAGATACGGTATTTGTCCAAGGGAAGATACGGTATTTGTCAAATTACGGTTCAAATAGAATAAGAAGTTTAATGCTCTTTCAACTCTAACAAGCAGACAAGACTTAATTATATGCATTTTACACTACAAAGCCTTCACTGCACTAATTATAAGAATTTAGGAAGAGATTTCCCAACATTCCTAACTCATTATTTCAACTCTTTTCCTTTGTGATTCTACTGTAAGTAGAGCTCTAAAACACTGCTTTCATTTGGGAAAGTCTTAAGAAATGGGCTACTCACAAGAAGCACCAATTAGCATAGCTGGCTTTCTCACCCATCCCTTTCAAGGCACTTTAATGCAGTAACACAGTAAGTTTATAAGTCACCATAATTGATCCAACACTGTTACCTATTTTGGTGAATCACAAACAAGTTAAACCAACTATCTTCATCTTCCTTTGGTCTCAGCATAGTTACTTTTTTACTGACAAACATACGATACAACCTCTCATCTGGAATAGCTCCTGGAGAGAAAAGAAAGAAAATATTTGTGTGTGGTAAACCAAATCTTCGTTTTATAGTATTTTTTCAGCAACTCTAATAAAATGAGCATGAAGAATACAGCAAGAGCAGATCTTCATTGAAGTCTGAGGCATGATTGTGAATAGGAACAGATCAAAGTAAAATTAAATATTTTGCTATATAGTCTTCTGAAAATAAGACATTTTAACATGAAATTTACCTTTAAACAACTGCTAAAAGCAGTTTCATTAACTAATCTAGTTTGAGAACTCTTTTCTGTTTCCTGTTCCAAACAACTGTCTATGGGCAGAATTAAAAATATTAAAAGCAGTGTTTTGTTTCCTGTTGACAGAGTAAGAGGTATATTTTAAGGTAGAGTCTAAAACCAGATACCACTGAATAGAGATGGAGTTCTTAAATATACACTGAAATTCTCTACAAAACCAAGAAATAAATCATGTATTCTGCAAAGTATGTGCTTTCCCACACAGCAGGAAAAAAATTTATAGTACTTCTGAACTGTCTGTCACCTATTATTTCCCTCGTGTTTTTAACACAGGAAAAAAAACTAAAACAAACAAACAAAAGAAAACAAACACAAAGCCAAAAAACAGATCATCCATACCCACGTTTATGATGCATTTCAGTAAAGTCCCATATGGAGTTTACATACTTTGTATAAGAACAAGTGCTCTCTAAAAAAAGTCAAGATGGTAAAGAATCCTGGCACAAGGTTAAAAAACCATCTGATGAACATTTTCATGCAGTAACACCTGTACTTTACAAAGTTTCCCAGTAATGATTTTGGGTATTAAAAAGCCAAATGTTTTTTGTAAAGTTTTATATTGTGGTATTAGAACACCACCTAGCAAGCTTTTAAAGCATCTCATTAAACACACAGAATCATGATGAACTATGAGTTAACTTAGAGCTACAACAGCTATTTCCAAGTTGCTTGATAATAATTAAGCACTCACAACAGGACAGAAAATAAGGGGAAAAAATTAAGAACTTAATAGTTAACTTTTCTAAACAGAAAGAGTCAAACGCAACCATTTTAAGAAGTGAGGGTAGAAGGGAAGGTGGAGGAGAAAACAGAAAGGGACAAACTGAAGTTGAAAATTCACCACAGAACACCTTTAAAATACTAAACTCTTCATAAGTTTCTTTAAAGAAAAAAGAAACTGAGGTTGTTTGTGACAGGTGTTACTTATGAACCACTTCAGACAGACATGTCAGACATTTGGTTTTTGCTCAGATAGTTTATTTTTTTAAGTGTAATCAAACTGGCCCTTGAACATAGAGTGTTTAAGTTTTACCTAAACAGTGGGAAATAAACTTAATACACAATAATGAGAATTAAGAGTGTGATTGCCCTGCCTCAATACAGAGGCACTATCTATGGCTAAGTTAAGAAGGGTTCGTTTAAGACCAACAGAAGCATAGAAATAAAGTTATTGAAGGATTTGTTTTAAAATAAAAAGAACAAAACCAAACCAAACAAACAAAAAACCCCCACAAAACAGTCAGCCAGTGACAACATAGCAGAAGAAGAAACCTGGCACTGTCACAGAATTAAGATGCTTTAATTTAGCATTATTTAGACCTTCATGTTTGTTGCAGCACTACATGTTTGTTTCAACTTAATTTAGATCTATTGAGCTTCAGTAACACATGAGCAGTCTAGTCACAGTTTGGCAGGATAATACTTACCCAAGCCATACAGAGCAATTTTTGTTCTACCCTTCCGCAATAAAATGGGACTAATATCTATTTTCTCCACAGAAGCTGAACGTCCAAAGTGATTCAATAGTCCTGCACAGCTTAAAATATCCAACGCACACAGTGCATCTGTCTGTAGAAAATATTAAGAAGCAAATATAAAAAAATTGAATAGAACATTTAGTCTTTAAAATCTAAGTGAAACAGTCCCAAAAAGGAGAGAGAGTATTTTTCCTTAAGTAATTTTTACAGTTGAAAATCCCACCACATACATTAGTTTTTTGTTTGTCTGTTTAACTACTCATGGGTATGGAAGCAAATCCCTTTTCTTACAAGTCCTTGATTCATCCGAACAGGAAATTAAACATAAAATCATTCAGAAAAACATACACCCCCCATCCCCCCCTCAAAAAGTCCCAAAGTGTCTAAACTCCTACAGAAACCTATCTAGTTCAGCCAGCTAATTCACAGTAGGTTCAAAGTTTCTGTTGCCAAAACTCATCTCTGTGACACACTATTTGATATAAACCACAAAATTATAAGTTCAACACATACACTTTGCTGCTTCTAAATGTCCTTTTCCTGCATACTTTCAGTTGTTGATTTTTAAACTAGCATTTCATCATTATTAGTTTATCTTCCTTGAATATGTAATGTGCATATCAATTGGTGAAGTCAAAGTATAGAAATTCCCCGTCTTTAAGAAAAAAGCTTCCAGTCTGTACAGATAGAATTCGTTTTACAAACTTTCTGAAAGGCTGACATATGTTGGCATAAAAAGTGATTCTGTTCTTAATGACAGAAATCTGGGTAAATTAAGAATTTAAAGAGTTCATATGGAACCCTTAAGTTCTTTCTATTCTCTTTTCTAATGTCACACAGCTTTTTGTCACTAATTAACAGAATTCCTAAAGATACACAAAATATTTATGTGAAGAGTGAAGCAACTGACCAGAACTAGGCTGTTCTCCAAGAACTGTATCTCTGTATGTCTCTATTTCTAAAGCATTCTTTTTGCAATACAACAGTATAGTACAATTATTATAATCATTACCCCTGTGGGATCATCATGATTGCCATGAATACTAAAAATTGGTATAGAAATGTTGAGATTACTATCCTGATAATTCACCCATGGAAACCTGAACAAGAAGAGGAAAAAAAAAAGTTAAACTGTATCTGCAAATTTCTGTCCAATTCCCAATAGTCTCTGCAAATTAACATCATCACAAATGCATCATGACAGCAGCACAATGAGTAATAAGTGGCTCTGAATAAGCTTACGCTGCACAGCATAAGATGTTTCTTACTCATGGACTGGAATGGCACTTCCCACTGGGAAACAGGGTAGCAAAAAGATCCCGGGTTTTTTAGAGCAAGCCTATGAAAAGGATCTTACAGCATGTTGCGTGGTGCGGGCAAGAGCAGTGGACTGGGCTGTGAAACCTGTGTTTATGCACAAAGAACTTTGCTGGTTTTACCACAGCAATTCATGGTTTACTTGCATTGTACTTGCAGGGCAGAAACCACGCTTTACATTAATGTGTCATATGTCATGGCACATTCAGAAGGTTCTCAAAAAAAACCAAAGTGTGCCTTCCTTTATAGACTTAGATTAGAAAAACTAATTATAGACTTAGATTAGAAGTCACCCTGTAAACTGTTGCACACAAACAGGCCTCAAACTTCAAGGTTCCAGTCACAAAGGACATAAATCATAAATATCCCAATGCATTCACGCAATATGCAAGCCAAACCTTACACCATAATCTATAGCAATATACTTACTTGCTATAATGAAAATTAACTGCCTGATCACTCAAAATTTCAAACTGAACAGGACGATCACCCATGCAGTATTTTCTTAGTGACTCCAAACAAGAGTGTACTGTTTTTCTGGATGGTTTGTTGTCATGAAAAAGGTCTCCACCTAATAAAACAAAGTCCACCTGTATGTAACAAAAAGCTCTATTATTTTAATACCATATGTTTTTATTACCTTAAAAGAGATTTTTTTTTCTTTTAAAGAGTTCTCATAAATGGGCATCTATGTAAAACAAGGTAGTAGTTACAGACATACTATTTCATTTCCTCATGAAACAAATATAATTAAATCATTTGTTAAAACAAAAAAACAAACTCCAAAAGACCCGTTTATGAAGAGCTACAGGAGAAAACAACAGTTGAAAAATAAAAACCCAAAGACAACAGGAAAGTGTTTTAATAATGGTCTCCATATTGGCTCCTGAACATCTTCTTTGACAGGTACGAAAAGATACATTATCTTGTCACTGCTGTGGTACCTGGTGGGAAGAAATCAGCAGCTATTGCCACATTACTTTGAGAAGGTACTAACTGCAGTTTCTGCATATATTTAGCCTTTGAAAAAGAAGTAGAAAAAAGTTAAATAATTTTCATCAAAAATACAAATAATTTGACAAAAAACACCCAATCCTCAAAAAGAAAAACACCACTTTAAAAGCTTCTAACATTCTTCTATTTTCTGAGTTGTCTTAGTAACTTTACCCTCGCTCTCCCCAATTATTTTCCCTTCCTCCCATGACAGTTCCTCTCTCAAAACCACTGGAACTGATACAGACAATCTGGAAACACTGTTAATGCAATCAGGGTCATAACTGAATATGAAGGCTCTCACAAAGGAGAGCTCTGTTTTACTGAAACAGAAACGCAACTGGCTCCAATAAAATAGTTTAGTTCAGTCATTTGAGTTAATATTACTAAAGACTGTACCAGGACTAAGCGTTACAGCTCCTGGCAGGTTGGAACATATTTTTCACGGTCTCACTTCTTCACTTTCCAAAAAGTAGTACTTACTTCATTTTTTTGAGCATGGTCTAGAATTTCATTAAAAGTTACAAATGTATCATTTCCACGAACTGGATCCTTCTCCAAATAGCCAAGATGAATATCAGTAGCAATAAGTATCTTAAAGGTATCTTCATCATCCCTGAATAAAAGAAAAATTTCTGTTAGATAGCAATATACTTAAGAACTTAACACAGATTTTATTAGGGTAAGCTCTTTTATCAGAAGTCATCAAATACACAACAGATTTCTTGTGAAACTGTATCAAAATACCATTCACGTAATGCTGTCAAAACATTTCACTACTTTTATTGCAAATAGCACTCTGTCAAAGCAACCAGTTTGAAGATTTGGTTATCCAATTAGCCTCCTCTAGTAAAGGGCTGCAACCATCCCTCTGAAGTATGTTTTCTGCCTCTGGTGAACAAAGACTGAGCTTCTCTCTTTGCATTGGTAATCCACATATATATGAAAGTGAGCATGATCATCATACAGACCTGAGGGAAAACACAAATTATGATCTTTAAACTGGCTTTAAACTGAAAGTGTCTAGGTTTATATTAGATGTAAGAAAGTTCTTCACTGTGAGGGTTGTGAGAAACCAGAACAGGTTGTCCAGGGAAGTTGTGGATGCCCTATCGCTGGAAGTGTTCAAGGCCAGGTTGGATGGAGCTTTGAGCAACCTCGTCTAGTGGGAAGTGTCCCTGACAGGGGGGTTGGAACTAGATGATCTTTGAGGTCCTTTCCAACCCAAACCATTCTATAATTCTATGATTCGAGTTCTTCTAAACTCATTCCAAACATCCATGACTGGCCATCTGATATGACACAACTGCATAGAGCTGCAGACAACAGGCGCTTACTGTGAGCTGATGGTACTCATCTTCATGCCAAGACTCCCCACAGAAAGGCTCGGGACAGTTTGGTAAACCGGGTCGGGAAGTCAGTTTCTGTCTTCATAGATGCTATGTGAAGCCTAAGAAGCAAAACCAGAAACCAATCAAAAGGGCGCAGTGAGCGAAACGGTGAGTTACCGAGTCTCTCACCGGCAATTACTGCCTGCAAAATGCCTCAGGCTAAGGACAGATCCGTGCTTGGTTTAATTATTCACTACTGCACCAGACGCACGGTCACCCCGCGGGGCGCCGCCAGCCCCCTCCCACCAGCCGCCCGGGAGCGGAGCGCTGCTCCTGGCGCTGCCCTCGCCGCAGGAAGTAGCCCCGCAGGGAGCGGGCAACCTCACGGGAACGGCCGCACAACGCGTCTGGGCAGGAGCCGGGGCGGGTGGGCACGGCGGGAACGGGTCCCCGGGACGAGCGCGACCGCCCTCGGCGCTGCCCTGCTCAGAACGGAGGGCGACGGGAGCCCGCGGCCAGCCAAAGGCCGGCGCCCAGAGCCTGATGCCCGGCCCGGCCCTCACCTCGCGGCCTAGCGCCACCAGCCGCCACCGCGCGCCGTTTCCATGGCGCCGAGAAGGGCGGAGCCCGCCGCCGCGGCTCACGCGCCGCTCTCGCGAGAGCCACCCTGCTCAAAAGCGCGCGGGCTCGCTCGCTCACCCCCTGTCCCGCAGTTGGCCAGCCGAGCGCCGATCCGGGCAACTGCGGCGTCACCTCCGCGGGCGGGCCGGAAGGGCTCCGCGGGCGGTAGGTGGGCGTCCTTCGGCGGGTGGCCCCGCCCCCCCGAGCGCGGTCACGCCCCCCGAGCGCTCCGCTGGTGGGGGCAGCAGGTGCGTTCGCTGCTGCGGCGGGCGGCGAGGGAAGTTAAGCAGGGGCCGAGCCGGTGGCGAGTGTGGGTGGGGGGATGGTGCGTGCTAGGGCCGGTAGCCGACATCGAGGCCAGAAGTCCGCAGGCAGGGCCGGGGACGCAGAGAGGCGGGGGCGGGCTCCCGGTGGGCGCCAGCGCTGAAGCTTTTCCGGGGAGGTGCG
>JANHFX010003897.1:0-23114 GCA_027560015.1 Chloroceryle amazona
GGCGGGTGGCGGGCCCGGGGCTGGTGCTACAAGACTTAGGGCCCAGCTGGGGATCGCCGTGGGTTCGCTGCTGCTGCCGCTGCGGCGGCCCTCAGGGGGATCGCGGGTGGCTCAGGAGGTACAGGGTTTGCGGAGCAGGCTTTCTCAACAGCCCCAGTGTCCATGGAAACGCCCCTGGCTGAAAGACACCCGGAGAAAAAGGAAACAGAACACGATGCTTTGGCCAGGTCAGGTCGTGAGAGAGCTGAACAAAGCCGTGAAGGAAGTTCAGAGAAAGAAAAATAAAAGTAATTGGATTCCAGAGTGAAGCAAGGCTGAGGGTGTAGAGCATCCCTAGGTATGCTTACAGCAACCCAAGTGCTGTAGCTTGTGCGGGTTTGCATTGCGGGTAGCCTGTGAAAGTATCTTCAACAAAGCTGAAACCACATTAGGCGTCAATAAAACTCGCTCGGGGACAGTAAGGTGCATTTACGAGTGCTGGCTTTAGTTATAGACTCAACTGACTGGGAGTGTTGTTGGAAAACAGATTAGAGTTCAGTCACCATATAGTTCCAATTTCTAAAGCTGAGCTTCAGCTAAAATAGGTTAAATTAGTGGAGTGAGGAGATTAACGGCAGTGTTGATATATCGGACCAAGTTATGAAGATTATCCATTAACTTCCATGGGGTGTAGTTTCCTTCTCTCGGTGTGGATTTTCTATGCATAAGAACCAACACTGAAATAATGATGGTTGGCCATCAGGCTAAACAGCTCACAAACCAGCTGTTGGACTGTTTCAAGAAACAGAATCAGCTTTACACAGATTCCCTGTTTAAATCCATCATCTTTCCAAATCCTCGTCATGGCCAAATTTATACATAGTTAGAAACTGAAGCATTGATACCAGAAGAAAGATAAGCCAGGCTGAGCTTTGGCCAGTTTAGTATTTACCCAGTGGATTCTGAAGTCCACTGCTCATCGACTCTCCACAGCTCATTAAAAGTAAAGGCAGACAGTGATAGGCACTGCGGACAACAACGACAGGAAAGATACCTGAACAGTGTGTACATCTTTGGGTTGGGGCTTCGTGCTTGATGATCTTCTGTGCCTGTTCAAAACAGAGCCATCCTTTTTAAGGGCCAAAAGAAAACTGATCCCCTAGTTCTGGATAAGTAGTTATTCCTCCTTCTCTTGTCTAGTCATTGTTTGAATTCAAGTCAATTGCATCAGATTAACTTCTTCAGGACAGAGACAATGTATTTTTGTCTGCTACTTTGTGTTACAGGTAATGAGCTTAGAACTTAAATGCCACTTAAGGTTCAGGTGCGCTCCCAATACACAGATAGCAACTTGAAACTTAACCACCTTGGCGTCTTGTAGGTCAAGGAAAAAGAAATTTCATAGGTTGGAATCTTCTTAAGTAAGCGTGCTATAGCAGGCTAGAGGTCTTGGTGAAGAGGATGGGTCTTGGGGAAAGGCAATTGAATGAGAGAGTTGAAATACTACAAATAGTATTAGCCCTAAACCATGTTTGACAAACACAGGGGGCAGGGGCAGTGGGGAAAAAGCTACTTTGAAGGTTAAATTAATAGTAATTCTGCCTTAAAATAAGCTAACTAATGTATGTCTTTATTTTTTTTAAGTGGGTAACACTCTGGCCTTCAACTATACCTTATAGCTATTTGGGAATATTTGGTACCTTCCTTAATTATTTAGTGGAAAATCACCACAAGTGGGTATGCTATGGGTAAGTTACACTTCGCTGTATAATTATTTTGCATCTCTTCTGCTGCCTCTCTCCGAGTCCTCTGATTAGTCTGCGTTAACAAGCTTTCCTGTAACCCAGTTGTTAATTACATTTAAAGAGCTCTGCTTTCAAGCTCATTACAACTAAGGGTATGGGGTAGTAAGTATGTAGAAGACTAGACAGGCTAAGACCAATATGAAAGTTTAAAAGTTCAGCTTAGAGTTTGGCATCTGAGTTATAGCAAGAAAGTTTAAAAAAAAATAAATTAAGATACTCCTTTTGGAGTCAGTCACTAGTCCATATGTTAACTTAGATTTGTAACCCCTCCTAAAAGCAGTTCTTTTGTCAAACAGATAGCCAGGCAGTCCAGTTCTGTCTTTAGGAGGCTGGGCTTTTTTGTTTTGTTTTTCCCAGCTTCATTTAAAGAGCTTTCTACCTTGCCACTAATTTTTCCTGATCCTGTCTGCATGAGAAATAACCCGTTGAAGAAACTGTGAATTGCTACATTTTGCTGGGTTCCAAAACTTAGGTTTTGTTATTTTAACTAGCAAAAAAAAAAAAAAAAATCAGGAAAACATGTTCTTGTAACCAGATGTCTCACTTTCTGTCTTCCTGGAAGGACAGCAAGACTTTCTGGTTTATTTTCCTATGCATCATGTGGAAGATAAGATGCTGTCTTTGCTCAGAGCATCTTTTGCTTTAGGTTATTGAATTGATCCAAACCGAATGCCCTGGGTAACTGTTTGGTATTTTTAAGAAACAGCTGTTAGATGAAAATTTGTAGACCAAGTCTGACTAATCAAGTCATATTATACATTCCAAATCTATCCACACCATTGTTTTCATAGAACTAAACCTATGAAAACTTCAATAACTCATTAAGACCACTAAAAATACTTGTGTAAGTAGAAGGATAGATTTTGCATGCTTCATTAAGATAACTTGTGCTGCTCTCACTAAGCATTTGGATTTTTGGCTTAATCGAAGTGCTGAAAGTTTTGGAAACACCCAGTGGATACTCGAACTGTAACTTGTACAATATGCCTGGACCTTCCATTTCCTCCAACTTTCTCAGTGGACTTGAGTTTCTTTTAAGACTACACCTGTTTTTTTTTTCCTAAGTTAAGAAACATGCCTCATTTTCTAAGTTAAAATGAGATGTCACTTCTGTGCTTCCTATTTTACATTCTTTGCATAATGCATCTTGGGTACAACAGTGTCTCCCTAATTCTCAACAAAATAAAACTTTTTTTTTTTCTTTTTAGGTTCTGGGTATCCTGGTTGATTCACGTAGTAGAAGCCTTCTACAGTGTTAAATTATGCCAGTAAGTTGTTCCCTCCCCTCACCCCAACACAGATTCTCCGAGGGATTTGTGATACAAGTGACACAAGCTACAGGCTGATTTTGGTAGTTCTCAGCATCAGTATTAGCTCAGAGGATACTGATAAAATTCTTGCTGCAATCCTCATTTGCTATTCTGCACAAGGGGTGACTGCACATTCTGCCAGTGGTTACTGTTGTACAGGGTGGCAAGAGCAAGGACTGGCAACCTGCAGAACTGGCAGCAGCAAGGTTTGCCAGAGCTTGTCTGCCTGCCTCTGAACTCGCTGTTTGTTGGGCAACACTGCGCTTTAGGAAGCAGAGGGAACAATAGACAGTGTAGAAATCATCTGATAACTTCAAGTGTTACAACTTCATCAGATCTTACCTCATCAGAATTCTGAGATGGCCAATTACCTGTTTAAACGAGTGCAGCTGTATCGTGAGAATACAATTGGACACTTCCATTTGGGACTAGGATCTCCTTGTAGCTGCAGATTTGCAGGCTAAAACACTCAGACTGATCTGACTATAAAAGTAAGGCCAACTAAGACTTAGGCTAACAAATTATTTGGAGAGCTATGCTGTCCAAACGTCGTCCTTCTGTTCATTTGAATTGTGTTTATAGTAATTTAGAAGACTCTAGGTATTGATTTTCATGCTCTACAGAACAGATGGCCAGTCTGCCATTGTCAAAGTGGTGGGTTTCCACTTCATCTAGTTCAGTTCACAGTTGTCTGTCACAGACTTCTCAGGTAACATCTCCAAACACCATATACTTTATGCTGATGTAAAAGTGATGTCTACTTACGAAGAGCACAAAGGAGGCGCGAGGAAGAACCAGAGAGGAAGCAGATACAGATTTGTTAATTGGTATTAGTACCATCATTAGCTGTTGGTCTGTATTTCTGCATATGGCCCATTCAATTAGCTTGCTTTATCTAAGCAGGCAAATTTCTTAAGCTCTAGTTTTCCAATTTCTGCACTCATTTGGAAATGCTGCAGCTGGGATTGTGAAAAGTTTTTTTCCACAACTGAGAAGATGATTTAAGAATGAACATTAAGAAATGTTGAGGTAACACCACACAATCATTTTGTACTCTGCAACACCTACCAGCTGAACTGTTCTAGCAAAGTTCAGCAGAGGGAGCTCCGTTCTAAACCAAAGAATGAGTTGGAGGCAATTATGCTTGACAATTGTTTACTGAAAGTGTAAAATCCCTTGCTTTGGCTGTCGTGTTTATACTCCTCCTTTTCTCTGAAAATTCAGTAGTATTTCTCTACAACAATGAAGTGGAGGAAAAGGTAACATTTTATGTAATATACAGAAAAATTCATATATGCTGAGTTAAAACTAACTGACATAGGAAGGCCTCTGCTTCAAAAATCAAGTGTCTTCAGCCCCCTGTACCTGTATTTTTCTAGCCACAAGTTCAGGTAGCAGTGCTTCTCCACCCTGTATCACACAGTAATCGTCAGGCCTCTTTGCCCTGCTAGCCTTCAGTGACTGTAGCCAAGAAGCTGTATACAGACTAACGTATTAAAATTAGTATCAAACTACTCTAACTTCTTGGTTCTCTGCATGTAGACTTCTAGGATAATTTATTTCCAACAGTATAGACTGAGCTTGCAATTTTGTTATTGAGGAAACTGTCCGCATGACATTTCCAAAAGAACCTTTCTTCCATAGATAGCTTAAAATCCACCCAAGCCACAAGAACTAGTACGTTTGCTTATTACTGCAAGTAAGTCTCAGTAGATTGAGATTAATGATGCTTCTTTCCATTGTGCTAATCAAGTCTGCTGTATCAAGGATGGGTAGGAATATCTAACCTTACTTTGTACGTATCACAGTATAACCTGCAAGACCCTAAGTTTTCTTGACACATTCTATGCTTCTGTTAACGTTACAGGTCTAAAGGAATCACTGACCCAGCAGTTCAGTTTCACTGGTTCATTCAGACACTTTTATTTGGATATGCTTCCTTTGGTCTCCTGGTGTCTTACAAACCTTCAGCCAAGAAGCACTACTAGAAAACAGTGAAAGAAGTCACTTCTCGCATTCTTCAGCCTCATTTTTCAGAAAATACCCTCCCTTACATGTCAGGGTGCTGTAATTAGTTAAGCTACATTCCTGCTACATGATGCAGTGCCCTTCTACGCAGGTAACTCTTCTCTTAGTAAACAAGAAAATTATCATTCCCAGGGCCCTGTGGATAGTTGAGTAGAAATTCAGCCCTTCGGTCTTGGCACTGCCAAAGTTTGATCCCATTTATTATGCCAGAAGGCAAAAGTTACTCCTTTGCATTTTTTAACATATATGTTAAAACTACATAAGACTATATACTCTGATTGTCACTGACAAGTCCCTGACAGCTGGTAGTCACAGTTGATAAACTGCCTTTTCATGCAGGGGAATTTTCTTCTACAACAGGGAGAGTTATTTGCAGTCACAAGGCAGCTGGCACCTGTTTTGTGATAGGATTTAAATTTACTTTTATTTCCTCTACAGGACATTTTATTGGCTTTTTTTTTCTGTTGTTGTTGTTGTTTAAACCTGGTCTACGTACTTTGTTTTGTCAACTTCTTTTCTTCCACAAAGGACAGACCACTGTATTGCTGCAGGCACAATAAAAAGACCAAGTCTCCGTTCAGGTTGAGGGGCAGTGATGAGCTTGGATGCGTAAAGCACTTTAACTTGGTTTCCTACACGTGCCTTAAATTTCATGCAGCATGACCTCATCTTCTGAATGAAGACTTTAGTGTTTGAGTTAGTATAGCATAAAGTAGTAAACCTGCAGCTTTGAGGGTAGCTTTTTTGAAAGGTAATTTATTATCCAAGAAAAAAACCCGTGATTATTCCAAAAACCTAGCTGAAAACTTTGTATTTGTGAAAGAAATTAAATGTTACGGGGAAAACACGCACCACCATTTGCCAGATGCCAATGTCCTGAAATCTATGGCTGAGAGACCATCTTAAGCATCCCTCAGAGTACTTCCTATATGTATAGTGAGCCTTTTAGCATATCGTCTTTTACTCTTGACTATTTGAAGAATAATTTAGCCAGTCTTAACACTTTTAAAAGTAATAACTATTTAAAATACTAACTATGGTGGGGGGAGAAGTTTTACCATGCCACCTCTGGTGCTGCTGTTGTGGAAGAAAGGACAAAAAAAGGTTGTTCTTGCTCTAATGAAGAGCTCGATGAGACGTTAATGAACAAACTTTGGCCTTGTGCAGTTCCTACAGACTCTACCAGTTGCGATGGAGATGTCTGAATTCAAGCACAGGTACAAAAAGGTTTTGCTTTTCAATGGGTGCTAAAAGCATGGAGAACTGAAGGGTTTGAAATGGTGGTTTGTTTTGAAATGATGAACTGGTAACATTTTTTAGAGAAGTAGAAACTCATGTTCAGTAGCTAGAAAGCCAACAATGTCAAGAGCACAAGTGATGTTTTACTGTGTAACCTTTTATCTTAGTCTGTGACACTGGAATAAAGATTTAAAAAAAAAAGTGAAGAGGTTGGTTTTCTTTTTAATTTATCCTGGAAATAAACATCTGTACACAGTATATAGGCATCACCTCTACCCCAATATCAGTGCTCACTCTGAACACAGAGGATCAGCTGTCTGTAGTAAGCCCCACAAAGTGCAGGATTTCTAACAAGGCAACGTATCAATGTGACTTGTCTCTACCACCACCAACAAATTAAACAAATCTCCATGGTACTAAACTATGCCTAGGTACAGTACTTTGCTTCAAGACTGCTACTTGAATGCACAGTGAACTTAATCTGAAGGGATAAAAGGAGTAACTTTGGTTCAATGTTTTCTGTACAGAGAAAAAGCTGTAACAATAATGCCAAGGCTACTTAAAGACTTGGGAAAGGGGGTAAAAGACTTCGCTTTTTTCCTCAGAATAGTAATTTTTGTCTGTTGTAGTTTCCCACTGCTCACTTCCCATCACTGAAGCTGTAAATCAGGCCAGAACTACTCCAGCAGCCTCCCCTCCCAGGAGGGGTCTGCACACCAAGCACTTGCCACGCTCACCATCCCAGCTTTCAGAGCCTTTCGTTAGGGTTCTGCAATGGCTGCGGATAAATCACGCCGCTGAGAAGTGAGCTGCTTACTGTGAGACTCAACTCAACTAGAAGGGCTTTCTTTCAGAGAGGCAATGGTCAAACTTTCCTCCATGCAGCCCAAGGAAGCGATACAAGGAGGAAAAAAAAAAAGTAGTTCCTTTGTAACTGCCTTAAAAAATATTCTCAGGTTAGAACAAGTTTTAGCCAGACACTGGCATCTGCAGATTATTTTGAAGCCTCTCTGGGTTTTCCTTTGCTTTATGGTTTGTTGTTTGGGTTTTGTTTGTTTGTTTTTGGGGGGAGGGGGTTGGTTTGGTTTTCAGAAGTGCAGCTACCTTGGATTCATCTGCCTTCAAACATTTTCTCTTCCCTACCCTGATCGGCATCACTTGAGTTTTTCCACTTGTTTAAAGCAAAACAAATAAACAAACAAGAAGTATTTAGTCTCAGCTTCTGTTCCAGAGCTGTAAGCAGCACAGATTTCTATTTTCTAATGCTTTTGAATCCCATGAGAACTCAACATCTGAGAAGCACAAGATGAGCCATGCTGACTGGCTTTTAATGTAAAATCGCCTCAAGGGAAAGGAACAAACACACAGAATGACAAGATTCAAAATAATATCACGACATCATTTCTAAATATTTGTCCACAACATCACAGAAAGAGAAACGTACCATAATACTTGACAAAATTACTAGTTAATAGAAGGGTGCAGAAGCATGAATCCAGGTCAGCAACTCCCTAAGCCCATAGAGAGAGAGGCATTCATGGCTAGGAGCAGGCTGGTGGGAAACAGCACTGGTTACACCAGGCATCAGCCTTTCTCCAGGCTATCCTAACAGGAACAATAAAGGATTACTCTTAAAGACATAGAAAAGTTCTTTCCACTGCAATCAAAATACCCTTTACCCAACAAAAGGGGAGAGCAACAGAAATTCTTAGATCAGCTCAAAGGCCAGGCCAAGTGTCAAACTATCTCCCACATCAACACCCAACCCACCTGGCCTGACAAAAGGAAACACTGAAGAGAAACAAATACCTTTTAGCCATCCATTTCAAAATGAAAACATAAGGAAACAAACCATCTTGCTACAAAAGCCTATGTGCAAATCTGGGTGTGCTTTATCTAATAATGTAGATGCCTGAAAGGAACTAAGAAAGTTCATTTGTATTTTTGTTTAGAAAAACCCCGAACCCTAAAACTAAAAAAAAAAAAAAAGAAAAAGAAAAAAGAAAAATCCACACTGAAAAAAAAAAGCACAAAGAATTACTGAGATCCTTCTTCACCTTTAAATCAGAATATACGGAAACAAGTGTAATGCACTTCTTAAAGCAAAGTGAGTAATCCAGACCAGCACGTTTGGCAAATCACTGCTCAAATCAAGGGCTGACGAGAAGCTGGGTCGGGAAACACGGCAACAGCTCAGAAACTTTGCTGAGCCTGAACAGAGGCAATGCGATGCCTCCTTTCTGCTTCCAAGAACCATTCCTAAGCCCCCAAGGGCTGTAGATCATTTCTGTAAGGCAATGATGAAAAACCTCCCTCAGACTCACAATATGTTGTCTTGCTTTGCCACTCTCATGCCGACCTAGATTTTTCTAAATGCAACAGGAGTCAAGTGGGCAAGCCTTTGGAAACAACCAAGTGTTGGCTCATTAAGGACATCTAATTTCCCCTGGGGATGTACAGCCTGTTTCCTGAATGGTAACAGAACCCAGTTAAAGCTGGGGGACAACCTCACTGACCACTGTCCTACAGTCTGCAGTAAGTTTGATCACTAGAGGAAAGGTCTTCAAAGTCCTACAGTCTGCTGCTTGCGGATGTTCTGGCACAATCACTGGTGTGTGGGGGGTGTTAGGGAAATTGCAGACCTTCCACAGAAACAGAGGGGGTTTTAGGGGAACACGTTATAGAAAACAACTTCTAGCTCACCGATTTTAAGGCTTTATGGCCTTTATAAAGAGAAAGGTAACTAATGAAGTAATGTTTCCTTGAATGACAGATTCTGAATTATACTTTCCTTTTGTATTTATATCTCACATTTGAATAAAAGGAGGGGAACATCAATTCACATTTGTTAATTACAGTACTATTATAAATGAGATATTTACAAGGCTACACAGTTGAAAAAAATACTGTGGTTTTTGCTTGTTAATTACAAGCTTATATGTTTTTATTCCCCTGTCTCCCAGCAGGAGATCTCCAGTTACAAAATAAAGAGATCAATCTAGAGAATTTTTTAATGACCACACTTAGTTAATGACTTAATGAAAACTTTGGTCACCTGGCCAACATCCTATATGTTCAGTTTATCTTGTCAACAGCATGTTTATTCAGACTGGTGCCTGGATGCATGGCTTGCATGAACAGCTCAAGAAATTGTCATGGTTTGCTGAAAGCAAAAGAAACCAAAAAACACCTCCACTGTTCCTTTATTGTTGCTCTTCTGAGGAGAGGTACTAATATGGCACCGTCCCCAGGCTGTACACTAGACCTCACAAGGTCCCTACAACTCCCAGCATAACTACAGTACATGCATGGCTGGGAAAGGGGAGGGAAGAGGGGTAAAGAGGTATAAGGAATACCATACCACTGTTATCAGTCATCAGCATTCTTCAAGACTGTTCTCTCAAAGTAAAACCTTTCAGATGCCTCTTGAGGGGATAGACAGGGAGACCAGTTTACCACATTGTGAAACCACACAAGTTAAAATCCCCTCCTAAAGACACTCGAGACTCCTTATCAAAAGAAAAGCTGCACGCAATCAACACCTTTCCCAACAAATTTCAGAAGCAGGACAGATTAAAAAGTTCACAGTTAAAAAACCAAACAAGAAAAAGAGAGTACTGCACCTAGAAGAGCTTTCAGACAACACCAACAGCCCAGCTGAACCCCCTCCCCAAACCAGGGCAAGCTCTTTATAACCTTCCTGTGGATGCAGTCAGGTGTAGTTGATCTGGCTCCTTAAGGACTTGTCCAGGTCTCTCTCTTCAGAGCAAGACAAGGCGTAGGGGTTTAGGGACCATTGTTAGTTTGACCATCATTCAGTTACTTCATTCATGTTTCTTAGAATGTTACTCCAACCACTGCTTTTTGCTGCAGCTTTATTTGAAATAAATAAAGTGCTTTTGAACAATTCATCAGGTCAGGGGGTCACGATATTTAGCAGTATTCTCTCCCCCTTGGGATACAGCAAAAACTTCAGAGCACATGAAAGCAAAGGTTTGTAATAGAAAGAAACTACAAACTTCACTATCCTATGCAAAACAGACTGCTCACAGTTAAACCAGTAACAAAGGCGGCGACAGGAGAACAGAAGCCATCAAATAAGGGACTGTCAGGAACTGCAGCCCAATCCTGGAGTCTTGCAGTTTCATTTTGCAACTGCTGAACCATACGTCTGGGTCTAGTATAGTATGGTATGGGTATAGTATGTCAAGCACACCTACGCCATTTGGGGATGGGAAGGAGGAACACGTTTCCAAAACTACCAAAAGTAGTAGGCTAGACAGCAAGGTGTTACTTGTGAGGACACACCACCTTCGTGGGGAGATGAACTTTTCCTGATGCTGTGTAAACATGTACTGGTAGAGTTTTAGCTATTAATCCACAATTAACAGGACCTAACTGAAGAAATTAAGGAATTAATATAGGAAGAGATTTTGTTTCAATTAGATGCCTTATTTGCAGCTGTCCTTGGAAGAGGTTGTGCTGTGTCCCTGACAAAGCTTGTAGTCATAGAACTCCTCCTAAAGCTAAGTAGCTTAGCTTTGGCAGAATTACCTGGGTCAAAGCATCCTCTTCCCCCGGAGACAAGAACACGCATTTTACTGGGTGGTCTGCTGCACCCTGAAATTTATGGACCAATTTACCAAAGTTCATGTTATTTGTGATGAGTATCTTTGAGATCTGATTCACCAGATATCATGGACTACATTAACCCACACAAGCCCTCCCCAGGATACCTCTACACCTAGAGTCTACACATTGCCCAGGAACACAGCCGGGTTTGCACCTGGCCCAGTGTCAAATAGAACATCTCTCCCAGCCAGTAAGTAGAGGTGGTTACCCAGCCACACTGATGAGCAGTACAACCCTCTTCACCCCACTCCACAGGGCAGGAGAGCCAGTCCTGCCCAGCCGTGCTCACCTCCCTGGCAGCCCAGGGAACAAGTGGCTTGGATCTTGCATCGATGTCAGTGACAGAGAATGGGGAAAAAAAAGACCCTCTGAATTCCTGATACAGGGCTGCTAGCAGAACAATATGAGAAAATGACAAATCCTTCACTGCTGAGGCAGAGCATGATTTTAATTATTTTTCAGATAAATACAATGCTTAGATTTACATTTTGCTGATTTAACCATTGAAGATTTTTTTATATAATCATTAGAGTTATTTTTTTTTCAAGGTACATAAGAACACTCCCTATAAAAATAATTCTTTAAATGAAACATTGCAAAGCACATTATTAAATCTTTGAAATACCACAGTTCTATTACACTTTATAATGCAAAAGGCTTAGCAGCACAGGTATTTCATTATTCTTTCCAATTGTATACATTCATTTAAATGTTTGTTGGGTTTTTTTTTTCCCTTCCTACCTTTAAAGTCAATGGACTCACATAAAAGCAATATGGGATGGAAACCAACTCTGGTGTCATCATATTCACATGTAAAGTGTGAAGCTGAAGAATGATTTGCAGTTTAAGTTTATAGTTAATATAATAACAATAAAACCAAACTGCATATATAATGTTTGACATTTTAAGTATCTTCTAGACAGCACTTTCCTTTTTTTTTCTCCTTTTTTTCCCCCAAAACACATTTTCAAAATCATAGAGTGACTGATAAAATATTCAAAATCACTGTATCTCCTACCTCTCTTGCCTCAGTTTAGTGAAGACTTGTTAAATGCAGTTCCCACTGATTAAAAAAGAAATTGTTAATGCTCTGAGCTTCTAAAAAAAAGAAAGTCCAGGTTAACGCAGGATGATAAATCAAGGCCTCAAACAGCAGAAGCTGTTGGCCACTACTGAGAATACTGGTTATAAAGTTTCATTTTCCCCTCATGCAGATACTGGAGAGTTTTGCCACAAGAAATGAGAGGGTAATGAGACCTTTATTTAGAGTGGGTTTACAACCCACAGTCTCTTTGATGATGTGGTTCATTGCTTGGTTCAAGGGAAGTAACACATAAGTAATACGTAATCTGTCATCACATATTTCTATGCAGAGTTCTTGAACTCTTCTGACTTTGAAGGAAGGAATTGTGTCTGACAGGCTGTGATTTACAGGACACGTCTGGAGACTCAAGACCTGTACCCATCATTCTGGATGGCAAGAAGGCAAACTAACCAACCATTGGGGCATCAGTAATTTTAATTCCATGCACAAACCAACATGGTCCTTCCAAAAATAAATTATTTGTCCCCCATTTGTGAGAGTCTCTTCTCTACTCCTGCTCCTTCATGAGCCACAATAAGAACGAATGAACAGACTGTTTCCCAGAAAAACAAATACCTTAAAGACAGTCAGAGTACTGCCCTCTTCGTCCCACCTTGCAGGCACAAAAGCTGGATATCTGTAAGTAGCAGATACAATACAGATAAAATCTGCCTAATGTTGGGTATGCAGATCATTCTTTTTAGTCCATAGGGACCCTCTGCTTAGGTGGCTTTAACTCCCTGGATGATGCCCTTCCTTGCCTACAGAAGGACTAGAGTTAAGAGAGGGCAGACAAAGCTTTCACCTGCCCTAGGGCATCTCCTCTTCCACATGGGACTTCTTGATTGTGCTTTAGAGACAAAAGTTTTCCACCAGAGAACCAGGAAGGGAAAAGTACTATCAAGCCCCCTCCTAACTAGAGGGAAGGCCTACAGATGGCAGCTCAAATTATTCATATGACAATAAAAGAGCATCGCTACGGACTTGCAGCATCTTTCTCCTAAATTTATTTTATATAGTTAATTATCGACTTGATGTGCTAGAAGCAGGACTAAGACCTGTCCTTGAAATACCTACACTCAAAATCTGGGTCAATCCTCATTACATTTAAGCAAGTAGAATGGCATATATCTACTCTGGTGCAGCTGGCCTTAACTTGAGTTTTGCCCAAGTGGAAAGGCAACCGTTGTATGCACACTCAGAACTGGGCCTGAACTTCTCTTACATTTCTTGCCATCCGCCTCTGTTACCTTAGGAGTTGGCCTCTGCCTGTAGCAATGAAAATGGTATTTAGGTCAATGTGTTCTTTGTTAATTGCATTAGCCATGTGCCTAAGGCTTAGGCTTCCTCTTTTCCCAGCACGCCTTTGGCTATTAACGTGTGGTCTTTAAATATATTTCACTCTTAACAGTGTGCTTAACCTGTCAAGTGAGATGGATAGAGTTTATTTTAGCCAGACTAAGATGATCAGTGGAATGCTAATTACAAAATTCACATGAGTGGAGACTCTTTTTTTATAAAGAAACACAAGCCATTTTATATGCTACTTTTTCTCCTGAGTCCCCAAAGGCAGAGGGAAGAATTACATGTGTGTTCTGCATATGAGGTCTAATTATATTCAGAATACACTGCGTTTTTTTATTGCTGCAACACCTTTTGGAACTTTACAAGCAGGATCATTTTCCCTTGGAAACAAAGAAAGAAAGAAAGAAAGAAAACATTATTGGCTTTTATCTTCCAAGGGATTTTTTGGTTTGGCTTAAATTGCGTTATATTAGCGTATTTTTTTCTCACACGATAGCAAAGATCAGGAGTGCGTTCAAAGCCACACACGTGTATATATCTCCCGAAGCATATTCAGCAAATGGAGAACTGCTTCTGGCTTGGAAATTGGAAAATTACTATACTAGTAGTATGGCAAAGTCCAGCAGAAGGAGCTGCATTACTTTAACTAGGGGGATCAAAATCAAAAGACCTTGGAGAGGTCTATATTCAGATGTAAAAATGCCTTCTCCCCGTTTATTTACTGAACACCGTCGGCTCCTACAAACTAGCCAAAATCCAGACAGCCAGCTCATCATGAATTAGTGAATTCCAACAGCAGCAGAGACTAAAGGTTTCCCTTAGCTAAGCTAAAATTTGGAATTTAACTTTACTCCCAAGGACATTCACTACATTTTGGTCAGGAAATAAATATCCTGAGACTATTCGCTACCTGTTCAGCTTGGAAAGATATTTGTTCTGAATGCCTGAAGATTAGGATTGTGTAAAATACGTGGCAGAGGACCTTGGCCTTTTCCCTTGTGCTGTGCCCATCACCGCTCTGTCCAGGTGGCTGTGGGGTAGCGTTCCAGGAGTGCATTCCTCAGCTGGGCTGTGTGGATCTTGTCTCTGGTCTCCATGGTGCAGGTGACCTGGGAAAAGAATTAGGAACATTCCTGATGGCATGGCAGCAATCTCAGACAAAGGCATTTCCAACAAAACCCTGAAATACACTCGTAAAAGCAAAACGATCAGCGCAACATAAAAACTCTGGACCTCGCATCCCCTGTCTATGCAGGAAAGAAAACTGACATTGTCGACATCTGGGGCTCTTCCAGCCTTTCTTAAGAGCATGGTCCTAAAACCATCCAACTGCCATACATTTTATTGCCTCCTGACTTTGAAGAAGATGGACTGATCCTCTGCTGGCTCCCAGGCAAGTACTTGTCTACTGTTGGCCTTCCTGAAGTCATCTGTTAACAGCTTCTCTTTTCCATTCCCTGGGGTATGTACACGGTGCTGCTGCCACCTCACCTATCTCTGACTCTTGCCTCACCCCTTTTCCCATGTTTCTGGGCAGTACTTGTTCCATCCTTCAAGCTTTTTGTGTTGTCACTCTCTCCTCTCTATAATGGAGTTACCTCCCAGTCCTTTATTGTCTCTGGAGTTTCCTGGCTTGTTTCATCTACTCACCTTCCTCTTTTACTCTCATTTTTTGTTCTCTCATCGATTCACTTCTAGTTTTCTGTTATGGTTATTCCATTGCTAAATCAAACTAAACCCAGGCAAACCTAATCTTAACCATTTTATTTTTATTCTTCACTGTTCCCACAAGTATTATTTACAATCTTGCCAAAGAACCATTGAAGGCATTAACTTCAATGTAATTTTTCCAGGTCTTGAATCCCTCTTTTCTACATACTTACATCTCTACTGCATCACGTGAAAATCGGAGCACCACCAAAAGGGAGGCACCACAGTGAAGGTGCAGAATGAAAATTATATTTCACATTTTTAGGTTACTAACTTCCATCACTGCTGACCCTGCTGGAATTATCACCAATGGTGAAAGTGCCACGTGGAAAAAAGACCTGGCAGAAGCCTGGGAATCTAGCAAGGAAAGGATCCAAAATGAGTCACGGTGCGGCAACGGAGCGTTTATTGTAACAGGTAAATCTACAGAGAACAGAGGAAAAACTGGTCATGGTAATCTTAAGGTGGACTATTAGAGACAGATGCCTTGTAAAACGTTCCTATCAGAGCTGCATCCTTTACAGAAAGCAACATGGCAAAAATTAACATCCTCTCTACTCAGATATTTTTATTAGGAGATTTCTACAGAAGAACTTTGCAAATTCATGTTTCTGAGAACGATCTTAAAATAACAATAAACCTTTAGCAAAATGGTTGAATGAGAAGATAAAACACTGACTTCAGCTTATTCTAAACCATGTTCTCATTTAATTAGAAAACTTGCTATAGCTTCTTAAATAGATATCATGAAATAAGCCACAGTTCTGATCCATTTCCGTACACTTCACCTCTTACCCTGAACATAGTTCTATTCCCGTTTGGTTCTTTGGAACACAGATGGTCATTTCTTTCTCCTCTGAAAAAGTGGGATTTAGTCTCAAGAGAAGGACAGTCATAAAAGACAATTAATAATGGGGGAAGAGGAGAGAACACAATTATCTAAAGGATATCTAGGCACCAAAGTACCAAATACCCATTATCCATTATCCTCTGTTTCACATGAAAGTCCCTAAAGCTTTGCAGTCCTATCTTGAAGAGCACACACTCATCTCTTACAGGCTGCAGTTTAAAAATGAAACCTGTTTCCCCTCCCACAGCAATCCTGCCTGTTTTGTCCTGAGCAAATCAATTGCTGCACTTGGAACAAGTCTGCACTTGCCAGGTTTGGCTTTGAATGTTTGGCAGCAAGCAGTTGCTCTTCACTGGGAGCAAGGATGGAAGAGCATTTTGAGGTTAGAGAGTGAACTGTCCTTCTCCACCCTTTTCTTTCTGCTAATGCTTGAAGCCAGACAGACTTGGATATATCTGAGCCAGAGAGCTTGTAAACAGCTTGGATAAATCTTTTTGTTCTGTGCATGCACAGCATCCCACACATGATATGGCCATTAATATGCTCTAGTCCATTGTAAAAGTAGTAACAACAGTAGCAGCAATAGTACCTCCAGAAATTCACCTGACTTTTCACACTTGTCAAGTAAAGGAAGAGAAAACATTTGCTAACAGCAGGAGTGAACAAAGAATCACGCTACACTTTGAGGAGCTACTGATCTAAACAGCAAGGCAGGCAAGAATTTGCTTTCTTGCTCAGATTAAGCCAATTTACACTGCAGTTTTACCTTCACAACACTCCTCTTTCTTATTCACTTTACCTGGGAGGTATTGCTTACATGAGTGCCCAACAGGGCAATCCTTATATTCATGGAGAGGTGTACAAGGATTGTATTTATCTAAGATGAACAGTCACCTAGGTACTACTAGATACAGGAGGTTGCATGCTGGTCTTATTTAAGAACAAATGACAAAACCTAGTGCCTGATGTTTCTTATTCTGCAGGCAAGAAACCCCACAACAACTAGAGAAAACTTTAAACCCACAAGCCCTCAGTGCTAGGCATAGAGTCTTTTTGATCCAGAAGATCTCTCATTGACAGCAGGACCACGTTTACAGAGCTCTCTTACAAGTAATGGGAGACAGAACCATATTCCCTCAATATTGATGTCTTGAGAGTTTTATTTAATAACTAGAAATAACTGAGGGGGGAAGGTAAAGGCTTTAAAAAAAGATAAAGGAAAAAAAAAATGTTAATTACAAGTTAATTATTTTGTGCAGTACCAAAATCCAGCTGCATAAATTAAATTATTTATAGGAAATAATTCCATTTTAAAGAAAGAAAAGTTCAAAACTTCACAAAAGGAGGAAATTTGCCAAGTTTTCTGCTGAATAATTTGGGCAACAGGGTGGGCATCTCTGCTTGCTTTTAACTGCAAGTCTCATATGTGAGCACTTTTGGCTTTTAGTTCGTATTTTCCTAGATATTAAAAATTAATTTAGCATGCCTCTCCATTCCCTGATGCCTAACATCTGCAGGTTGTGTGTGCAAATAAAGATATTGGGTGGACTTGCTGAGACAGTGCAAGAGAGCAGAGAAGATGTGAGTAGCATTGCTCGAAAGATTTCAGTGTTTTGTGCTTTTGCAGGTTCGATGTAAAGATAGACTGCAACCAGCCACTGCAATTTTTTATGTCCCTGACTCACCCAGCGAACCTTGGTATCCTACTTCTTTAATCCTAGAAACCATATTCATCACCATCTTCTAAGCTGTTGGTCTCAGAGAATCCACATAGCTTAATAGTCACGCTACACCATGTTTGGAAACAGTATAGGTCTGCATGAAAATAAAAATTTAGAAATTAAATCTTTATTTCTATACCCCAGTCTCAGTTCTATAAATAAAGCAAGGCTTTTTATTTCTGTTAAGAAAATCAACAGCTGGGCAATTTTGTGAATTATTCAGTAAACGCCCAGTACAGGTTGCTGCACATTACAGATTATTTGGCACCAGCATTTCAGGTTATGGTTTGGGAACCAGCTGACAGATAGTCCCCAAGATTGGTGCAGTGCAATGCTTGAAAAAGAGTGAAACAGCTGCCACAGCTGTCACCTGGTTGTGCAACCTGAGCTCTTATCTTTTGGCATACTCTTGCATTTTGGTGGTTGAGCACGAGCATGAACAAGTTAATGTTGCATTGCTGCGGCGGTACAGACCCACCCCACTGCTCTGTGCCGCTTTGCAATGAAGGTGGCTTCCAGGCTGCGTTGTGAAACCAGTACCACTGTTGCCTAGTTTTGCAATGTAGGAGGCTGGAAAAGCTCAGGAGGCTGTGAAAGTTTGGTAGATCCTTGAGCGTGGTACGTTCTGACCTTGTGCATCCACCTGCAACTGAACAATTTCTTTACAGCACCCAGAGATGGAGTCAGAGAGATGGAGCTGCTGGGCACCCTCCCACTATATCCATAACTCTAGAATACCTTGCACAGGGGCCAAAGAAAGACCACGGCCCCACTGGAAAGACCCAGGCTGGCCTGACGAGATTAATGGCCACAGAGGGAAGTGGCCACAGTACTAGCCCAGTACTGACCAGAGTCAATCATCTTGTGACCCTATAAATACTGGTCCTAAGTGAGGCCCACGGGAGATCTCCGGGATCTCAGTGGGCTGAGTCCCTGTATCTCCCCCTGAGCTGGGCTGTGGCTCCTGGTAAAGCTGATGAAGGGAAACACCATCTGCTTGTAACAAGCCAACGAAGGGAGACGTGAGTATTCATGATCCCCAGGATTTTTGCAAAAATCCTGGAGATCCCGAGGTATCCAAATTTACTGTGATCTGCAGAAAGACACTATCTTTCTTACAGGTTAACCCCCACAACTGTGTACAGCTCCGTGTGTATGTAGGTGTGATTTGCTTCTGCTCAGTGACTTCTGTCAAGTTTGACACGAATCATTCTGTTTACTATCACTGACTGCTGGGTTTGATTGATTAAGCACTGCCAGTTTACAAATTCCTATATCAGTGTTAATCTATTGGAATTTCTGCTATCACTTATCTCAAAAGCACAATGTTGCAGTAAGCATTTCACTAAGGTGCCCACACCCAAAAATTCCTTAGACATAAACCATTGGCCAGGTCTGGGACTAGGGGTAGATCCAGCCTTATCCTCTGAAGGCGTCTGGACAGCAAGGGGGTCTCTTCTGAACCTCGTGACTGAATGGGAGGGGTTCCCTATACATCCAACCTCCAGCATCCCTGATACCCTTAGTCATAAGCCATTGACTGGGTCTAAGATTGGATTTACCCTCACCTAGGCTCCTCTCTGGGGAGTTTAGAAAGCAAGGGGGTCCTTTCTATAATCCTGGTCCATTCTATAATCCTGGTAACTCAATGGGGGGGTCACCCTTACCCCCTTCCATTCCAAGCCTCCGTGAAAATCACCCTAACCCAACTCCAAATCATTGTTAATCTATACAGGTTTTCTGACACAAATATTGTAATCATATTGCTTTCTTTGGCTGCATATATGTTTACTTGTACAAATACTGTAACCCTCTTCCTTTAATCAACTTACCTTAAGTAATGTAGTGACCTTGCCACCAAACTGAACCTGGATTTGTTGCTTCCTTGCTATACTTCACCAAATTTCCCAAACATTAGAACATTAATCTTTCCAAAGAAATGGTATTGCTGCGTCCATCTGAGTGAGGTGCATTCCACTCATTCAGTGGCAAGCAGAGTCTTAATTAGGATTTCTGTAACGAGTGGTTTAAGTGATTTAAAGGGGAAGTGCTCTTTTACGGCCCCCGCAACAATTACTTAAGTCAGATCATAATCCAACAGCTCTGCTCCTCGCCTCCCCAGACTCACTTTCTTATTTCTACAATTAGGGCAGGCCATTCTGTACCAGGTCAGTCTGCTGTGGAACGCTGTTAAAGAAAACGACCAGATTCTTTTGGAGAGCCCTAGAAAAAGAATGTATTGCCAAACTTCCCACTCCAAACATCTCCAGTTTGCAGATGGGGAACCGAGGCGTGGAAATGGTGCCTTGCCCAGGTCATGCAGGAAATGCTTTAGGAATGACAGCATCCTTCTTGTAGCTGGACAGCTGTGTGCTCCTCTATATTCTCTTCACAAGACAATAATATGGAATATGCTTGCAATGAGGGACTCTAATCCAAAATAGTCTCCTCTGGCCCTTTACAAAATGCAAGTTGGACCAAATGAATTTACTCAAATTGACCAGAGCAGGCTAAGGTAATTTAATGAGTTCCAACCTATTCTTTATATCCTCAAGTGAAAATACTGAGCAGGTTTTTGCATCCAGGTGGGAAATTCGATTTAAATGCCAAAATGGAAGAACTTGCTTACTCAATAGCATTACTCAATTCCAGTTACGAGCCTGTTTAGCAAAGATCCCTGATTTGATTTCCACCTGTGATATCACAAATTCAGGCTGGACTTGGACAGCAGTGACATGAAATCAGTGAAACCACACCTTTGCCAAACCACTTGAAAAAAGACACATGCCACGAGACAAATGGTCCTTTTAAGAGATGCCAGGAACTGGTAACACCTCCTCACTCTTACGGTACCAAATGCTCAGCTAAGGAATAAGGATTTTGTTCTGTGCTCTTTGTGGATAAGGTACAAAACTGAGGCCCCAGTTAAAAACAAGGATTCCCTAAGAGTACAGGTTTTCTCCACAGCACTTTAAGGCAAATGGATCTCAGGTAATTACAGCCAGCCTACACAACTGGCTCTTCAAGTTCTGGACGGATGCTGCAGCTTGCTCACCACCTCCAGCACACCACCACGCACGTAAGGAAGGTTTGCAATAGTAACAGCTGGAGTATTTCACCTAAGGTGCTGCAATAGCAGGTAAAACAGGTCCTGCATTACTTATATGCCTGCTAAGTGTTTGCCAAGACAAGATGTCATGTAACGCAGAAGAAATTATCTATCACACTGCTCCCCAAATCACTGTGCACACTGTATTGGACTTCTGCAACATAGTCAGATACAGACACAGGAAAACAGAATAAACCAGGGGAGGTCAGTACTGCTAGAGAAACTGCAATTGCTTCTCATCTTACCTCGACAGTGAAGAGCTCAGATGTCACAAACGTGCGTTCTTGTTTGATATCCAAAACTCTAGATCAAATAAGGGGTAAATTAGAGATCACAACAATCCTTAGTCATTGTAAAACAGTTTCTGTAAGTGTTTGGACAGTTGCTGCTTGCTGTATTAGACACTTATTCTATGCTGAAAAGGTGGTCTCACATTGGAACAAAAACGAAGGAAAGAAAAGGTTTTCTGAGTTATAACAAGAAAAAAATGCTTTGATTAATTAGTTAGGTGTAGACTTGCCTTTGGGAAACATTTGGAAACATGCACAAATCTTTAATAATCTTTGCACTATTCTGTGGTTATATTTTCCTGATTTACCGTGCTTCTTCCCGAGCCAAAATCTCCAGCAGCTTCGAAATGTCTCCTGGGCAGTCAGGAAGCACAAGGGAAAATCTGCACATTCTGTTATCGAGAGTCAGGGCACGAGCTACGCACTGTTGCAGCAAATGTAACTCCAAGTTTCCACTGCATATAATGATAGCCACTCTGAAAGCAGAGAGAAAACCAGGAATTTTTGTTAGAGCCCATCTGTGCAAAGGAACCATTAATCACAGGCACTGTATTCAATATCAGCTTAAACTCTGCTGGGACTGCCCTTCCATATACCTATTACATGTCAGAGGGGTTCCTGGCTCTGGTATCAGTTGTGAGCAGGCAGTAGGAGGCTACAAGCTGGCAGCATTAGTTGGTCTGAAACTTTGTTTTCACTTTGCGTTTGCTGGAGATTTTAGTTTTGTTGGTGATAGCCACCTGCAGGATTCTCCTTCCCTTTCAAATTCTAAAAATGTGCTCCCTGGAAGTTCTGAGTCTTAACCTCTTAATCATTAGATAATGGGTATGTTCAAGGCTTTTTGTAGCCATCTCAACCCGGCAAAATGTCTACAGAAGTGTCTGAAGAGCAAGTGAAGAGCCACATGTTTAGGCTCTGCAGTCAGACTTGACCTCTTTAAACCCAAACCTTTGTGTTTTCCCTTTTATTTTAGCTGTACTGAGGTGAAATTTGTTGCTGCTCTCTATGTACTTTTCCAGCCTCTTCTGAAGAATTGCCTCAGCAGTACTTTAGTGAGCAATGCTGCGCATGGGAAATTTTGTCTTGAGCTCATGTAGGTTTAAATACATTCCGAGTCACATCCTGGGCCAAGGCTCAATCTGCTTAAGTACTGAGTACTCAAGCCCAGACGCAAAAAGGCACTTACCCACACGTTCAATGCTAAGCACAAGGGTAATCCCACTGACTACCTGGGCAGGAGTTCTCAGGGCTGGGAGGTAGGTGTCACTGAGTGACTGCAGAAGACAGCCTAGCTCGTGTCCCACCACAAACAGGGCTAATTTCCACAAGTGGAATGAGAGAAGACAACAAGCTGACAAGAGCAGAATGTTCTCCTGGCAGGTGTGAGCAAGCCTTGTGGAACCTTTCCTCCAGCCATTTGAGAATACAGGAAAATGACAAGATTCATCTGGTCTCCAGGATGACATCTGCTTTGTTTAGCATGGTTTTCTGACCTACAAGTGGTGTCTTCATCCTGAAGCAGATGTCACAGACAAGCCCATTGCCAGATCAGGGGCAGGAACTGCCTTGTCACTCATGAAATAAGTAGCTCTTCCCCATTTCCCAGGACCAAGGCACTCAACTCCATGCTTTTGCCAGTTCTCCCCCCATCTGTAATAGCTGCCATACCTTTTACCCTTCAGCTCAGGCAGCTTTCCTGCAACCAGCGCTGCAAGTCCAATGGCCCCTTCTGCATCGACCGTGGCTCGCTCGTACTCCAGCAATCTCAGCATTGAAATGAGGATGTCCTCCTCCCTGAGGCAAAGGAGTTGTGTTAAAACAAAAGATCTACCAAAAGCAGAAGACAATACATGTAGATGTGTATATATATATGTATAAAGGGGTTCTTCTATCCTCCTGGGTACACAGCCCCAAGGTGATGTTACAGCACGCTGTGCTGCTGGGTTGGACACGCATCTCGATCATGTTATTAAAAGAAAGAGGGGATGGCATTTTTACTTAGAACCATTGTGCTAGACAAATCCTAGTGCTGAAGATATTCTGCCAACTCAA